>CAUYQG010017029.1:0-10388 GCA_963574415.1 Tarsius wallacei
GGTTTCAGACCAGCCAGGGCAACTTGGTGAGATCTCATCTCTACAAAAAATTTAAAATAGTAGCCAGGCATGGTGGCATGTGCCTGTAGTTCCAGCTACTTGGAAGGCTGAGGCAGAAGAATCACCGGAGCCCGGCAGGTCGATGCTGGGGTGGCCATGAGCATGCCACTGCTTAGCCTGGGCAATGGAGTGAGACTCCAACTAAAAACCCCAAAACAACAATAAAAAAACTTAATATCTTTCACAGTTTAGTATAGTTCTAAATTTGTTTAATGAGTAGATTAAACGTTTGTTTAATGATTTACTTGAATAATGAATGACACGCATCCACACACAGACAACCTTTTCAAAGAAACAAAGGAATAATTAGGGAAATTAAGATTCCCCTCCTATCCTCAGTCCTAAGTTTCCCCTCCTTAGCAGCAAGCATTGTTGGCAGTTTCTGTGTGTCCTGGAGAGTTTCATGCACACGAAAGCATATACACATTTTTGTATTCATTGTAGTGTACATATACTATTCTGTATTTTTTTTTTTCTCTTAGTGTCTCTGGGAAATATTCCATACTTGGTGTATTTTAAAGTCAGCAATGATTTTATTTTTCCTCTGATTAATTTTATAGCTATTGCAGAAAACCAAATTACAATTTGGTTATTTTATTGAGGTAGGTATTGTAAAGTCAGCAGTTCAGTGAACGAATTATGGATATTTGGGGATATTTTTGCTTTTGTGTAGTAGCCGTCTCTGGCACCTCCTGTTTTTGACCTTTTCTCTTGCCCCCTTTTCTTCTTCCCAGCCCTGTGTATTTATCTGGACTATGAGAGTGGCAGTAGTTGTTATCCAGAATGGCACTGATCAGACTGAGGTTTGCGTTAACTGAAGTAGAGGAGAAAGGTGGTAATGGTGCTATTGTGTCCATACTGGTCAGTCACATGCTCTGGGCACTCTGTTTAGAGTGTCTGTAGTTCCAGCTACTTGGAAGGCTGTATTTTTTTTTTTTTTTTTTTGAGTTGGAGTCTCACTCTGTCGCCCAGACTGGAGTGCAGTGGCAGCTCCCGGCCACCGCAGCCTCAACCTGCTGGGCTCCGGCGATCCTTCCACCTCAGCCTTCCAAGTAGCTGGAACCACAGGCGTGCGCTACCACGCCCGGCTAATTTTTAGATTTTGACACAAATTATTAATATCATAAATGAAACAGAGGATATCATGACAGACACTGCAAACATCAGAAAGAATTCTAAGGGAGTACTATGAACAATTCTACACACATAAATTTGACAACTTAGATGAAATGACCCAATACCTTTAAAAACACAAGAATCTTCGAAAATGCACAAGACACCCTTATGCACACTGGAATAGGTAACCAATTCTTGATCATAACTCCAAAAGCATATCCATAAGAGATAAGATAGACAAGTAGGACCTCATCAAACTGAAAAGCTATTGCAAAGCAAAAGAAACCATCAGGATAGCAGGGAGACATACCACAAATTGGGAAAAAAATATTTGCTAACTGTATATTTGACAAAGGCCTAACATTCAGAATCTACAAGCTAAAAGAAAAAAAAGAAGAAGAAAAGCCCTATTAAAAAGTGGGCAAAAGATATGAATAGACATTTTCAAAAGAAGTCAAACAGGCAATAGATACATTAAAAATGCTCAACCTCACTAATCATCAGAGAAATGCAAATCAAAACCACACTGAGATATCACCTAACACCAATAAAAATGGCCATCATTAATAAATCAAAAAGCCAAGAGACGCTGGCGAGGATGCAGAGAAAAGAGAATTCTTCCATGCTGTTGGTAGAAGTGTAAACTAGTTCAACCTCTTTGGGAAACAGTGTGGCAATTTCTAAAAGAACTAGAAATGGACCTTCCATGTGACCCAGCAATCCACCTTCTGGGAATATACCCAAAGGAACTCAAATCATTCTACCTGCCCACACAGGTTTATTGCAGCACTATTCATAATAGTAAAAACATGTAACCAACCATGCTGCCCATTGAAAGTGGAATGGATTTTTTTAAATGTGGAACATATACACAATGGAATATTATGCAGCCATAAAGAAGGACCACATTGTGAACTTTGCAATTTGGTTGGATTTAGAGTCTATCACACTCAGTGATCTATCACAGAAACAAATAACTGAATACCATATATTCTCACTCATAAGTGGATCCTGAACATTTATCACAATACTACAAGAGAGGGATTGGCAGTAGCAGGACACTGCCAGGGAAGGAAGGGGCAGGGCAAATAACATCACTAAGGATACCTGATCCTAAACCAGGAGAAGTAGAAACAAGTGAGAGGCCCAAACTTCACCTGTACATAGACCACTTATGTACCTCAACCTGACTTGTACCCCACATCTTTAATAATAAAATAAAGAAAAAAAACACAAACTACCACAGCATACCCAGTACTAAAGAGATAATTTGAACTATTAAGGAAATTAAATTGATAATCTAAATATTTATAAAAAAAGAAACTAGGCCCAGATATTTTCACCACAAAATGCTACCAAATGTTTAAAGAAGATTTAATATCAATTTTACATAATTTCTTTCAGCAACTAGAAAAGACAGTAATACTTCATAATTCAGCTTAGGAAGTTAATATTTCCCTTAGACCAATACCAAATAAGATAGTACCAAAAGAAAGAAAGAGAAAGAAAGAA
The DNA here is from genome assembly GCA_963574415.1 of Tarsius wallacei. Classification (NCBI taxonomy): domain Eukaryota; kingdom Metazoa; phylum Chordata; class Mammalia; order Primates; family Tarsiidae; genus Tarsius; species Tarsius wallacei. The sequence continues at coordinate 2,689 of CAUYQG010017029.1, forward strand.
AGAAAGAGAGAGAGAGAAAAGAAAACTACAGACCAATATCCCTCATGAACATAAATGCAAAAACCACTAACATAACATTAGCAAATTGAATGTAGCAAAATATAAAAACAATTACACATTATGACCAAGAGGGGTTTATACCAGGGATGCAAAGCTGATTCAATATTTGAAAACTAATCAATGTAATCTAGCATATAAACAAGCTAAAGATAAAAATCACAATGATCATATCATTTGACAAAATTCAATACCCATTTATAATAAAAACCCAGAGAAACAAGAATAGAGAAGAATTTTGTTTCCTCAGTAGAGAGGCAGAGCCTTTACAACAAACATATACTTAATGGTACAAGATGGAATGTTTTCCTCCTAAGATCAAAAACAATACAAGGATGTCTTCTTGCAAAATTGTACTGGAAGTTCTTCTTCACCACTCTACTGGAAGTTGCCATTGTATTAAGTCAAGAAAAGAAAGTAAAAGGCACACAGATTTGAAAGAAAGAAACATAATTGTTCATATTTGCAGGTGACATTATTGTTTACATAGAAAATTCCAAGGAATGTACCAAAAAAAAAAAAATACACCAATGAGTTCAGGAATATCACAAGATGTAAGATGAACATACAAAAATCAATTTCACATCTATATACTATCAATAAGCAGATGGACAATGAAATTAAAAATAAAATACCAGTCACTAACAAAATAAACAAATACCTATGTGTAAATCTAAATTTATGCAGAATTTGTATATTAAAAACTACCAAACACTGATAAAAAAAAGAACTAAATACTATCTAAATAAATAGAAAGATATAATGTTTACATAGAATGGAAGACTCAATATACTAAAGATGTCTATTTTCTCAAAATTGATATCTGGTGTTTTGTAGATATAGACAAGATCATTCTAAAAGTAATATGGAAAGGCAAAGGAACTAGAATTGCTAAAACAATTTTGAAAAAGAACAAAGGGGAAGGAACATACTGGATTTCAAGACTTATATAGTGACAGTAATCATGACTGAGAGGTATTGTCAGAGGGATACAGATATAGATCAATGAAACAAAATAGAAAACCAGAATAGACCCACCTAACTGTTGACAAAGGTGCAAAAGCAATTCAGTGGAGAAAAGACAGCGTTTTTAACTAATGGTGCTGGAGCAATTGGACATCTGTAAGAAAAAAATTTTTTAAATATTAACCTAAGTTTTACTCCTTATACAAAACTTAATTCAAATGTATCACAGGCTTAAATGTAAAAAGTATAACCATAAAACTTTTAGTAAAAGATACAAGAATGTTCAGGATCTGGTGCTAAGCAAAAAGTTTTTAAATGTAACACCAACTGCTCAATCCATAAAAGGAAAAGTTGATATATTGAATTTTATCAAAATTAAAAACATTTGCTCTGTGAAAGACTCTGGAAAGAGGATAAAAGTCAAGGTACAGATTGGGAGAAAATATGTGCAAATTACATATCTAACTAAAGACTACTATGTAAAATGTATAAAGAACTTTTAAAACAGTCCAGTTAGAAAATAGGCAAAAGACAAGAAAAGGTATTCTACCAAAGATAATATATAAATGACAAACACATGAAAAGAGGTTCAACATCTACCCTGAGGTAATGAAAACTAAAACCACAGTAAGATATCATAGATACCTCAGAATAGCTAAGATTTAAAAAAAGAAAAAAAAAACAGACAACACCTTATGCTGGTGAGGATGTGAAGAACTGGAACACTTACACATTGTTGGTGAACATGTAAAGTGGAACAATCACTCTGGAAAAGCTTGCTAGTTTCTTTTTAAAAACTAAACTTGCAACTACCATACTATCCAGCAATTGTATTCCTGGGCATCAACCCAGGGAAATGAAGACTTATGTTCGCACAAAAACCTTATACTAATGTTGATGGCAGTTTGAGTCATAATAGCTAAAAGCTGGAAGTGATCCACATGCCCTTCAATGGGTAAATTTTTTTTTTTTATTGTGCTACAATCATACCATGGAATACTTCTCAGCAATAAAAAGGAACAAATTATCATTACATGCCACAACCAGGATGTATCTCCAGATAATTATGCATTTAAAAAATACAGACTCTAAAGGATACATACAGTATGGTTCCTTCTGTACAATATTCTTGAAATTACAAAATTATAGGAAGGACAAACAGATTAGTCAATTCTAGCGGTTAAGGAGGGGGTGGGGCAGAAGGGAAGAGGGTGATGCCATAAATGGGCAATCCAAGGGATCCTTGTAGTGATGGAAAAGTTCAGTATCTAGACTGTATCAATGTCAATATCCAGGTTGTCATATTGTACTAAAGCTTTGCAAGATGTTACCACAGAGAGGAACTGGGAAAGGCATAGAGAATCTCTCTGTATTATTTTTTACAACTGCATGCAAATATAAATTTTATCTCAAAATTTAAAAATTAATTTTCAAAAATCTCTATTGTACACTTACAAGTTTGTTGTTAGGAGAGTAGCTCTCATGTTAAGTATTTTCATTTTCTTTTCACAATAAAGTTAAAAAGAAAAAAAGGCAAAAAGAAAGGCAGAAGAAAGAAAAAGGGAAAGAGGGTAGGAGGAAGGGAGGAAGAAGGGAAGAAAAATAATTCCCTATAGTGTGAAAGTGAAGATTCCACAGCCTCGTTTCCAAAGAGTCTCATTCACCCATTCTGGAATCAGATTCAGAAATCTATATGTTTAACTTACATCTTTAAATGATTCCAACAGAAAGTCCATAGGCTTCAATGAGGGGAACAGTGGGACATAAATTCACACTCAGAGTAGATGGAATGTGCCTTCAATTAAATTGCTTTCTATAAGTCAGTTCTGTCTCCGCAATTTGGAAGAAAATCAAACCAATAGGAATCAGAATTGCTGTGTCTAGGCTCTTCTCTGCCACCAATATTTCCAATATCCACACCATATGACAAAGGGCCTCATCCTCAGAGAAATGCCCAGGGTATAGGTCTCTGGCTGAAGGGAATTAGATCTCGTAGTCATTCTTTTAACAGCTTACTACAGAACACCCATGATTATTGGCTTATGAAAATGTGAAAAATAAGCTATAATCTCCTTAGTGAATAAAATCTATCCAGAAAAGCATTTACCTGCAAATGCTGTCTAGAATACATGATGGAAAATTATGTTGCCACTACTCACATTTTAACAAATCTTCACTCGCTCCTCAAAAGAAACACTAAGCTTGCGTCTTTCACAAAGTGAATTTTGCTTTCAGACATGAGTAATGAGAAGAGAGAACACATTCTAATCTACAACATGGATAAAATTTGAGGGCATTGTACTAAGTGAAATTAGCCAATCACAAAAAGACAAATACCATGTAACTCCACTTACATATAATACTGAGAACAGTCAAGTTCATAGAAACAAAAAGAAAAATGGTAGTTTCCAAGGGCTGAGGAGAAGGGAGAATAGGGAGCTGTTTATGAATATAGTTTTAGTTTTGCAAGGTGAAAAGAGTTCTGGAGATTGGTTGCACAACAACGTAGACATACTTAACAATACTTAACTGTACACTTAAAAATGGCTAAGATGGTAAATTTTACAACATCACAATTTAACAAAAAAAGAACATAAAGAAATGATAATATTTATACAACCAAACCAAAAAGGACTGAGGAGCTTTTATACAGTCAAACCAAAAAGGACTGAGGAGCTTGGTTAAAAAGTCATTACCATTTATTAATGCATTTAGAATAACAATAAAATGAAAAGAGTGAAGGAAGGTATTAAACATAGAATTATATAAAACTTCAACTTAAAATTTTTCAAAATTTTTCATAAAGCCATTTAACCATCTTTTAAAAACTTGATATGAAAAAGTTGTATGCTTGGGTAGAGTTAAATAGTGTTATTCAATTCCTGTTCAAGACATTTTAATGATGATCTCTATAAATTCTTTGATGGGCACCATCAATGAGAAACTTTGTTCTTACTAGTAGGTTATAAAAAAAGAAATAAAATTCTTTTATGCAACTATTCAAAAATTTACAGCAGTTAAAATTATATTTAAGGAATTCAAGAGCCCTTCGATTGACAAATATAACTGGTCAATTTCTTACAATAATATGAAGATATTCTAAATTCATTCGAGCTTTTCATACCAGGTATTTCAAAATAATGTTGAAGCCCCAATTTGTAGAACACATATGCTAGTAGAACAAACCCTAAAACTAGTCTCTGCTCCCTCTAGAGACAGTAAAAGGGCCCATCCATAGACAGACAGAAGTCTCTGATATACAAGAAAAAGTCTCTTGATTCCTGTCTGGAGGTGCAGTCACAGAAAACCTCCATCCAGCCTTCCAGCTTCACTGGCGTCCCCTTAACCTGTACCCTTGGCCAGTGCTCTTAAGACAGCCGGAACATGAGATCATCCAACAGTGCCCAGACTTCTTAGGCATGAGGAGCAGAGAAAGCCCTGCCACAGTTTGTGGAGTAGATGATAAGAAGGTAGGCACAACCCAGGACAGAAGCTAGGCCAGATGAGTACCAGAAGTTCTTTTCCATCTCCAGCATACATGGGAGTGTGCTGCCAGACACTCTGCCCCTGGCCACCCTCTGAGAAATCCCCACACAAGACTCCTCCCCCCAGAGACATCTGTCTGGGAGTTCCCATCACCCTAGCCTTCCTAAAGACTGAGGGGACAGGTATCTTAGCATGTCATGGCAAATGCTACAGGATGCTGTAGGATAGGAAGAAAACATAATCATTTAGAATAAGTATGACACATAAATTTACTCTTTCAGTAGATACTCAGATGTGCTGACATTCATTGCTTACAGACAAGCTTTTCAGTGTCTTACCTTTCCTGTCTGAAACAGTGCATGACACCAGACCTCAATGCTATGTTATGAAAGTCAAGTGAACTTCTGAACCTCAATGAGAAACACAAAAGGATCTTCAAGCATTCACTCACTCATTCATTCGAGGACTATTTCATTAAGCACCCTTTATCTGCCAGAAAGTGTTTTAGACAGTGAGAATAAAGTAATGAAGAGACAAAATTTCTTCCGTCATGGAACTTTCCACAGAGAAGAGAAATACATTTTAAAAATAATGATAAGAAATTATATAAGCTGAATGTGGTGGTTCCTGCCTGTAATCCCAACACTTTGGGAGGCAGAGACGAGAGAATTGCCTGAGCCCAGGAGTTCAAGACCAGCCTGGGCAACTTGGTGAGAGTTCGTCTCTACAATAAATCATAAAATTAGCCAGGCATGGTGGCGCGCACCTGTGGTTCCAGCTACTTGGAAGGCTGAGGTGGAAGGGTCATCTGAGCCCAGCAGGTCAAGGCTGCAGTGGCCGTGAGTGTGCCACTGCACTCCAGCCAAGGCAACAGAGTGAGAATCCAACTAAATCAATAAATAAATTAAATAGTATTAAAGTATGATATGATATATGGAGGGAAAAAATAAACAGACAAGCTTTTATTTTCTTGGAAAGAAAATAAAAAGAAAGTTGGAAATTTTAAATATAGTGGTCAGAAAAGGTCATACAAAGAAGGTGATATCTGTGTAAACACTTAAAGAAGATGAGGAAACCAGCCACATGGATATCTGGAAGGGGATCACTATAGAAAGAGGAACTATAAGGCCATTGAGGGAGAGCATGCCTGGCATTTCCAGGGAACAGATAGGAGGCCAGTATGACTGAGCAGTGGACAAGGAGAGGGCAGTGAGCAGGAGGTGATCTCTTCACGTATGGTGTGAGGTGTAGATTGTGTAGAGCTGGATGGATAGGCCACCTCCTCCCACTCTGTGTGATATGGGAACCCACTGGAAGGTGTTAAGAGGAGGAACATGAGTCAGGTTTTAATAAGATCACTCTACTTTTGTTGACAATAACCAAAGGAGGCATGAGAGAGACTAGTGAATTCAGCGGCAACTGCAATAATATAGCTGAGCAACAACAGTAACTTGGACCAGGGAACAGCAGTGTAGATGGCAAGAAATGATATTTTGGATGTATTTCTTATCCAAAATTTCCTATTGGATTGCATGTAGGATGTGAGAGAAAATAGGAATCTAGGGCAACTCCAAGGTATTTAAATTGAGCCACTTATTAATTGAGATGTGGAACAGGTTTAGCATTAGGGAGTATCTGGAGATCAGTTTTAGAATGCCAAATAGTAGATACTTATTATTATCCAAGTTGAGATGTTGAGTAGGCATGCAGGAGGTGGGGGGGATGGACAAGAAGGACCCAAAAAAACACGGAATTATCTTTTGTAGTATACTTGGAATTTTTTCCTCTGGATCAAAAGGTCAACCAAAGTTTTTATCTAGACGTTTTGATAAGGTTGCATTACAATTTATGGAAGAAATGTCCTGAGTTGTGGCAAACAGGTGACTGGCTCTTCCACCATGACAATGCACCTGCCCACACCACGCTGCATGCTCAGCAGTTTTTGACCCCAAACAGCCTGACCCTTGTGCCCACACTTCCTATTCATCCAATCTTGCCCCAAGTGACTTTTTGTTGTTTCCTCAGATGAAAAAAAATTCTCAATAGGAAACATTTTGCTGGTGTGGAAGAGGTGAAACAAAAAATATTAGAAGCACCAAAAGACATCAAAATTGACAACCTCAAAAACTGTTCTGAGCAGTGGGAAAAGTGTCCTGATACGTGTATTGTGTCAAAAGGAGAGTACTTTGAAGGTGACTGAAGTTTAAACATGTAAGAATACACGATGTCTTATAAGTAAATTCTGGGGTTTTGGGGGTCCTCCCTCATATGTGTCTGGAGTTTAGGGGGCAGGAGGCAAAAAGAGATCTGTAGAAGCATAGACATGTAAAACCAAGAGAATCTTGCAACTGAAAGTTCACATTTAGAAAAAGACCAAAATAATAAGACAAAATGCCTCAACTCCAAAGGCCTATGAGTGGATCCTGGAAAGATTGATGTGGTATTGGGTGCTTTCCAAGGACCTACCCTGCAGTCAGAGAAGTTTTTCTAAACTGCAGACCTATTTATGTGATCCTCTACTCAAAACTCTTATACAGCTTCCAGGCCCTAAGCATGAAACCCAAATTCTTTCGCATCTCTCGTGCCTTCATCATCCAGCACCTGCTTAACAATTTGTTCAGTCTCATCTTTCTCAACAACATCCCCATCACATCCCCACCCCATAAAAGCATCCTCCACTTCAAAGAGGCTGAATGACTTCATAAAACCCAATACCTCCAGGCCAGCTCTTATTTTTCCCTTCTGCATTCTCTTACTTAGATTTACCCACATTGCTCCTCCAAGTTTCTGATTAGATGTCATTTCACTTTTTTTTTATATTCAATATTTTTTATTATGATATTGTGGGGTACAGTTAAGGGTTAGGTTTACAAATATGCTTCGTTCAGGCACCCTTGTTGATAAGAAGTGTCTCCCCATCCCCAGACAGACATTTACTACCATTAATCCCATCACCCTACCCCTCCCCCCGCCCATAGTTTCCCACCACGGTCAGTCATTTTCTTGTGGTAATACGTTGGATGATCAAGGTCTACTATATGAGTGAGAACATGTGATACTCAGTTCTTTGTTTCTGTGAGAGGCCACTCAGTATTATAGACTCTAGTTCCATCCAGGTTGCTGCGAAATTCATGATTTTGTTCTTTTTTATGGCTGCGTAGTATTCCATTGTGTATATGTACCACATTTTT
>CAUYQG010017031.1:0-36003 GCA_963574415.1 Tarsius wallacei
TGAAAGTTGGTGCTCCTACGTTGGGTGCATATATGTTTAGGATAGATATTTCTTGTTGGTGGAGTGAACCTTTTATCATTATGTAGTGGCTTTCTGTATCTTTTTTAATTTTTGATAGCTTAAATGGTATTTTGTCTGAAAATAGAATCATGACTCGTCCTTTCTTTTGTGTTCCATTCACCTGACAATTTGTTTCCCATCCTCTTACTTTGAGTCTGTGCATGTCCTTTCTAGTGAGGTGAGTCTCTTGAAGGCAATAAATTGTTGCCTGGTGGTATTTTATCCATTTTGCCATTCTGTGTCTTTTCAGTGGTGCATTTAGTCCATTCACATTCAAGCTAATTATTGAGATGTGAGAATTGATCCCTGTCAAGATGTTCCTACAGAGTTGTTGTTGTTCTTCCTGTTTGTGGGCTGTCTTTCTTTTGGTTTTAGAGTTGGTTCATGAGTGTTTTTAATCTTTTGCCTGTACTCTTGTGAGAAACGTTGTTGTTCTTTTTTCCTTTTCTTCTGTGTTCAATACTTCCTTAAGTGTTTCTTGTAGAGGTGGTCTGATAGCAGTATAAGTTCTTAGGGATTGGATGTCTGGGAAAGATTTTAATTCTCTCCCACTGATGAAGCTTAGCTTGGCTGGGTAGGTTACTCTTTGTTGAAATTGTTTATCTTTGAGAACGTTGAAGATTGGGCTCCAAGCTCTCCTAGCCTGAAAGGTTTCTGTAGTTAAATCTGCTGCTATTCTAATTGGTTTTCCCTGGTAGGTAGTCTGACCTTTTTCTCTTGCTGCCTTTAGAATTTTTTCTTTTATACCTACCTTGTTTAGGCAAATTATTATGTGTCTGGAAGTTGGTCTTCTTGTTTGTTGTCTTGCAGTGGTTCTCTGAATCTCTTGTGTTTGAATTTTGCATCACTGTTGAGATGAGGGAAGTGTTCTTGAATAATTTCATGGAATATTTGTGGTCTCTGTCTCTTTTTCTGCTGTAGGAAGTCCAATTATTCTTAGGTTCAGTCTCTTAAAGCAATCGTTTATTTCTTGAAGGTTTTGTTCTGTCTTTTTAAGCTTCTTTTCAATGTTTTTGACATTTTAGGTTAGTTCTGTATTTTGGTCTTCAAGCTCTGAGACTTTTTCTTCTGTTTTGCTAATTCTGCTTTTCATGCTTATTAGTTTGTTATTTATTTCAATCACAGTATTCTTTACTGTTGTTATTTCGGTTATCAGCTTCTTCCTATTTTCCTTTTGTCTCTCCTGTGTTCTTTTTGTTCTATTAATGTCTTGATGTCAGGATTTGTTGTATGTGACCAGTCATTCTTGAGGCTCCTCAATATTTGCATTCTGAAGTCTGTTTTCTCACTGTCTGAACTCCCAGGGGTCTGTGTGAGACTTATATTCTTCATTTGGCTTTATTCATTTGTGTACATTTTCCTCCCCACTTTTTCCTTTTATTTTTCCACCTGTCTTCTTTAATTCTGTTGTTCAGGGGTTGAGTGTTTGCTTTTACTTCTGTTTGTTCCATCTCCTATTCTTCCTTATGTTTATATTCCAGCTTTGTTCAATCTGGAGCTGGACTGTAGATTGGGGGCAATCCTTTTTGCAGTTTTGAGATTTAATTGAGTGGGTAGGTGTGATTCAAAAATCTATCTGCAGATCCCAGTATCCACGGACTGGTGTATGGATAATCTGGAACCCACTTCCCACTGTCTTGCAATATGTCCATGCAGTGGGGTTATAGGTTTACTCCCTGAAAGCAAAATGAGGCAAGAAAAGGGAAAGGAATGAAACAGGGAGTGGGGGGAAGAGAGAGGTGGAGAGAGAGAATAGTAAGAGGGAAAACAGACAAACGTACCGACTAACAAATGAAAAGAGATACAAAGACAGATACAAGTAAACAACAGCAACAACAAATAAACCAACAAACATACGAAAAAACTAAAACACACAATCATACAGACATACAAGCTAACCAATCTCCTTATGGTGTACTATTCCCCTATTCAAATGTGAGGTCTAAAAAGAAAAAAAAATGGAATAGAATAAAGTCAGTAAACTAACAGAACCAAAGCAAGTATGAAAACCTTATTTATAACAGTAAGAAGAGAGGGGAAAAGGGAAAAAAAGATGGGTAGGACAAACAGACAAAGAAAAAAAATTAAAAGGGAAAAAACACACTCTGAGACTTTTCCATTAAATCCAGTATCAATTCAACTCTGATTTCTAGCTTTCATTGTAGGCTGGTAGAGTTGCTCACAGTTAGGGTCTGTTGCCTCTGGCCTGCGGTGGTGGGTGGGTCAGTTTTTAGCTGCCTGCCAAATCTGCTCCTCAGTTCTGGCCTGTGTCTGTGGAGCATGGGGAAAGGACTTCTGTCCTTCCCATTTGGATATTGTTTCCTTGGATCCCAAGTTGGAAAATGGACCACACTGGGTGGAGCTGGTCTCATGGCTCCCGCTGATCTCTTTTTCTGCTGCAACCTGAGACTGCCAGGCAATGCAGGCCAGTGTAGCACTGGACTACTCGGGCTATGCTGGGTAGAAGTCAGGGGTCACCCAAGGTGGGAGGGAGCAGGCAACGGTGGTGGCAGTGGCAGCCGCCACTTCAGCAGTGCATAGGAAGAGCTCCACAAACCTGGCTCTGGTTGAGGGATGGGGCATGGCAGTGGCAGCAGCGGTGGCAGTTTCAGTAGTGTGGTGCTTGAGGGTGGGGGCTTCACAGTCTTTGAGCCATGGGTTGCCTCAGGTGGGAGTGGGGGTACGGTGGCAATAGTGGTGGCGGCCGCCATGGCTGAGGTGGCAGCTGAGCAGCATGTGAAGAGCAGGTTGTCAACAATGAGAGCCACAGCTCCTGGGGGAGAGCGAGAGTCTTTATGGGTGTTTTCTTTCATGAAGGGTCTCACAGACCAAACTGCCCTATTGCCATCTTGCCGGAAGTCTTCAGTGTAGTTTTAATTTGCATTTCTTTGATGACTATTGAGGTTGAACATTTTTTCATGTATCTGTTTGCTGCTCGTATGTCTTCTTTTGAGAACTGTCTATACATATTTTTTGCTCACTTTGTAATGGGGGGCTATTAGTTTTTTTCTTTTCAGCACATTTGAGTTTCTTTTAGATCCTAGATGTTAGACCTTTGTCAGACATAGAATTGGCAAATATTTTTCCCACTGTGTGTTGTCTCCTTGCTTTCTTGATGGTTTCTTTGTCTTTGCCAAAGCTTGTCAGTTTGATGAGGTCCTACTTGTCTATCTTATCTCTTATGACATGGGCACCTGGGGTTTTGATCAGGAATTGGTTGCCAGTTCCAATTTCCATAAGGGTGTCTCCTGCATTTTCTAAGCTTCCTATAGTTTGCAGTTTTACGTTTAGGTCTCTGGCCCATTTAGAGTTGATTTTTGTGTATGGGGATAGGTAGGGGGTTGGTTTCAATATTCTGCATGTGGTCAGCCAGTTTTCCCAGCACCAACTAATAAATAGGTTCTTCTCTCCCCATCAGTTGGTGGTGGAGGCCTTGTCTTAGATGAATTGGTTGAAAAATTGAGATTTTGCTTCTGGAATCTCAACTCTACTCCATTGGTCTATATGCCTGTTCCTGTACCAATACCAGGCTGTAGCTGAGTTCTTACTCTGCCACCAGGTTAGAGTGCAGTTGCATAGTCACAACTCACAGAAACATTGAATCTGTGCTCAGGTGATCCTTCTGCCTCAGCCTTCTGAGTAGCTGGGACCACTGATGTTCATTACCACCCTTGGGTATTTTTTTAATTTATTTTTTATTTATTTTGGTAGAGATGAAGTCACCCTTTGTTTCCCATGCTGCTCTCAAACTCCTTGGCTCAAACAATCCTCCCACTTCAGCCTCAAAAATTGCTGAGATTGCAGGCATGATTCACCACACCCAATTCTAATGAAACAAAGACCAAATGTATGTTATATAAACAAATGTACTCAGGCTTAACTACTTACTAAAATTAATAGATATTTTCCATTTTTATTACAAAGCAAAACCCAACCCTGTACTATAGATTAGAGATATACCTAGAGATAATTATTTTAAAAGGTTTTAGAATGTTTTAAAAGGCTAGATGGAGATACAGAAAGCAAATGAAAACAATGAAAAAAGGGTAAAAAAAAAAAAAAAAAAAAAACCACATGGCTAAAATCCAAAATACTGACAACACAAAATTCTGGCAAGGATATGAAATAATAGCAATTCGCTTCCATTGCTAATGGGAAATAAAAATGGTACAGCCATTTTGGATGACAGTTTGGCAGTTGTTTACAAAGTTAACGTCAGCTTAATATGCAATCTTGCAATCACACTCCTAAGTAGTTATCTAAATGAGTTTAAAATGTATGCTCGTATAATAACTTGCACACAAATGTTCATAGCAACTTTTTTCATAATTTCTAAAAATTATAAGCAACCAAGATGTCCTTCAATAGGTGAATAGATAAACAAACACTGGTATTTTCATAAAATGGAATATTATTCAGCAATAAAAAGAAATGAACTATTCAGTCATAAAAAACCTCAGAGGAAACCAGATACATATTTTTAAGAAAGAAGCCAATCTATAAAGGCTAGTACTATATAATTACAACTATCTAACATCCTAGAAAAAGCCAAAGTATAGTGATAGTAAAAAGACAGGTTATTGCTAGAGGAAAGGGAAGGATTTTTAGGGCAACAAAACTATTCTACCGGATACTCAGATGATGGATACACAACTGTGAATTTGTCAAAAACCCGTAAAGTTTAAGACACAATGAGTGAGCCCTAGTATAAACTATGGACTTTGGTGAATAGTCATGTCTAAATATCGGTTCATCAACTGTAACAAATAATCACATCAATAAAACATGTTAAAAATATGGAAGATTTTTGCTGGGGGAACAAGTTATGTGGTAACTCTGTTCAGTTGTACTGAAACCCTAAAACTTACCTAAAAAGTAAAATCTACTAACTTAAATAAAGTCAAAGATGGTAGGCAACATAAAATTCAAGCCCCAAAATATTTATTGTGGAAAAAGTGCAATGAGTTATTATTAATTTTCTCACTTGATTATAATGTTGTCAGCAATGTGTTGACTTCACAGAACTCACTGATGTTTTCTTTGTAACCTAATATATGATCATTGTGATAGTTTTCATTCACATGAAAAGTTACATTTTTCATTATCAGGATACACAGTTTAAACTATATAATTATAAGTACTACATCACTGATCAATGATTTTTCACTATATCTTTACTTTTATACTTGACTTGTTCATACTGAGAGTGATGTGTTAATATTTCCTATGATTAATTTGGTTGTATCTATTCATGAATCTCCTATAGTTTTTTTTTTTTAATTTTATAAAGGTGACTGATGTGTTATTTGGAACAGATATATTCATAACTGTTTTATATTTATTTTGATTCATAGGTTTGAATGTTACCTTATAGTCCAAGAAAACAAGAAAGAAATGCATGACATTGTAAAATTGTCGACATTGTTCACATAGTATCACTTTCAACATACTCTATTGGTCAAGGAGAAGGACATAGATGGCAACATCTGATGAAAAAATTTTCAATATCATACTGTAATTAGAGCATTTGAGGGAGATTATATCAGATAATGTATAAAACAAGATGATGTTGAATGAGAAAACACTGGAAACATTACCTCTGGAAAGTAAGAGTGTTCATCACCTTTATTCCTAATCAACAAGAAACCAGAGGTATTAGTCAATAATTTTGCTGATCATTAGGCAAAGTAAATAAATTGAAGGCATAATTTATATTATAAATTATAATTTTTATAATAAAATGAGCAATATAATAAATGTTGCATATAATAATATAACAAAGACATAATATAGAATATATACTTATTATATATTATATAAATATAAAATATATTCTATAAATATATAAAATCTAATATGTGCATGTGAGTGTGCATAAACACATGATCCCTAAGCATAAAAAAAATGTCCAGTTTCATTACTTACTAGAAAATAATATTGAGGAATTTAACCTCTGCTTAAAGTGCATCATTTTTTCCCCAAATATAGGAAAAAGCTATACAATCGACAAAATTGTAACTTATCTTGAACCTATGGTAGACCTGAGAGCTAAGATTACAGTCACCAAATAGCCTGAATCTAAAGAAAGACAGGCACCTCCAAAGAGACAAGGAACATAAAACATTCACATGTCTACGTCATTGCCAAGGGATGAAGACTATCATCACTAGGTAGTAAAAAGATTACAGCAAAAGTTTACAATAAATTGCTGGAGGCTGGTTTTGGGTTGGTGAGAGAGCCTAGAACACTGGAAAACCACAGACATAAGTGGAGTTTACATTCACTCTTAGCTCTTCTTGATATATTTTCCCCAAATACTCGCTAGAAAAGACAGAAGACAGGACAGGAGACTGGAAATCGTCCCCTTCCTACTGTAGCCCGTGGAGAGGGTTGCAAAGCTGTAAAACCACCAATATTGCTTTTATTTATTCTAAGCAGCATGATGAAGGAAGCATAAAACACCAAAACAAAAACAAAAGAAACAAACAATAGCCTTCTTTCCTTGAAGAAGGGGCAGAAAAATATCCACAGGCCAGATCACTGGTCATTCTCTATTACTGCTGGTGATATAAAATCTCCAGCCTTGAGAGACTGAGAGATATAGTGCCAAATCTGTAAGTCTACAATAAAACATCAGAAAATGCCACATCTCGCTCTTTTTGCATCATATTAGTGAGCATAGTGTACTGATTAACAGCTCTCTTCCACTGGGGCTGGGTAGAAAGCTTGGAAAAAGCCTGTCTCTGAGGATATGCTTCATGGGGAAAGTCAATTTGAGGGTAAGATAAGACCATTGAGAAAAGCCCTTCAGTAACCCATCCTCTACTCAGGCACAAAATAGTGCTTGAAGAATTTGAAGTCAGTTGCATACTAAAGATAATTATAGCAGAAACAAAATCTCCAAGCTCTCTCTTGACTAGACTGGCTTAACCATTACCAAATAAATTCTAGAAGAAGATGTCTTATTTCAAGACAAATATATTTTTGTGATTATAAAATAGCTATGATTAATATGTTTAAAGTCTTTAAAGGAAAAAATGGGTAGCATACATGAACATAGATGGAATCACAGCAGAGAAATGGAAACCATAAAATTCTGAAACTACATTGAGACCCCATTTGTCACTCACCTATCAGAAATGTGAAGTGTCCAATATGTGAAAATGAAATAACAATACATTCAGTACATTCAGAGTAAAGAAAAACTCTTCTACACTTGTAGTGAAGAGATACACTCAAGCAATTCATTTGGGAAGGAATTTGTGATATCTAACAAAACTCCCAATTGCTACAGCAATTTCCACTCATAGAAGTTCACCCTGAGAATGTCTCCTCAACAAAACAAAAGCACACATGGACAAATGTATGCATTGCAGCACTGTTTGTGATTGCAAACAATAAATGTTCATATGTCATGGGATAGGAGGAGATTGAATAGACTATGGTCTATTATACAATAGTCTATTCATGAAAAAAAATGAGAAAGACTTCTATGAACTTAAAGTTGATTTTAGAGTATATATTGCAAATCTTGTTATATAGTAATAAAAACAAAGTAAAAACCACTATATATTGTGGACTAACATTCATGAAGGAAGAAGAAGAAACAATAATACATGCTCCTCATTGCATAAAATAAAAAAGGGAATTTAAACCAGAAACTAGTAAGAATGTTTATTTTTAGGGGGTAATGGGATAAGTGACATCAAAAATAAATTGGAGTGGCACATTTCTAAGAATACCTATTTCTTAAGTAGTTCTGACTTTTAGATACAGGTTAATATTTTATATACTTATCAAATATGTAAATTAAATAAATGAAGGTAAACATTTAAATCCAAGAAAAAAATTATTCATATTTTAATATAAGAATGGGTTTTGCTTTTCTTTTAAGTTTTTTTTTCCATTTCCCTTTTTCTCACTCAAAAGTTTGGATGAAAAATTTAGAAAATGTTGAAAGTGTTTACATTACTAATTTATATATATATGTATATATATATATTTTAATTTTCTGACCAGTTCTGGAATATCATGCAAAAGTGTAACAAACACTGGACTCTCAGAAGCTTTAAACTCATTTTTTAAAGAGTTATAACATTTGTAGTTATCAAAATTCATATTTATATAATGAGGATATTAATTCTTCTTTCTAGCAAATGTAGTTGAAAAATTTAAAAGATGATAAATTTAAAAAGACAAGGCTTAGAAAATGAGGCTATTAGAACTCAATTTGCCTTTGTTCACTGTCTTTGGCAGTTAATTGACTGAATTATTGAATAATGTAGTACATGGTCAAGCCTAGTATTAAAGATAGATGAAATCAAACAGCAACAAACTAACTGTTGACCTTTTTATTTACCTCAATGGTTCTATTTAGCTACCTCAGACTGATTGGTCCGATAGTCTTGCAAAAGTTTCTCAAAGACCATGGAACATAAGTGGTATAGAACGGTTGGTCTTTGGAATCTTCAGATTTCTAGTTTTAGTTAGGTGTTTAAACCCTACCTATGCTACATTCTTACCACATGGTATAGTATATTTTTCTTAAATTTCTCTAGCTTATGAATTTCTTTTTTTTTTTTTTGAGTTGGAATCTCACTCTGTCTCCCAGACTGGAGTGCAGTGGCCGCTCCCGGCCACCACAGCCTCGACCTGCTAGGCTCCAGCGATCCTTCCACCTCAGACTTCTAAGCTGCTGGAACTACAGGCACGTGCTACCACGCCCGGCTAGTTTTTTGATTTATTGTAGAGATGAGGTCTTGCCAAGCTGCCCAGGCGGGTCTCGAACCCGCGGGCTCAGGCAATTCACTCACCTCAGCCTCCCAAAGCGCGGGATTACAGACTGAGCCACCGAGCCTGGCTGCTTATGAATTTCTTAAGCTGCCTTAAACTTCCTAAGTTTTGTGTATCAATGACAGTGAATTTTCACTACTAATTATTGAATAAATTAGTACATGAGTTTTTATCTGATGTTTTACATCAATACATTTGAAAATAGAACCAATTGTGGTTTGTTAAACACAAAAATTGATCTTCGTAAGAAATGTATAATAAATCAAACTACTATATTATATTAAGATAAAAGGGGAGAAAGAATACATTCATAATCAGGAAATGATAATGGAGAAATAACCAATCAGAGAGTCATTTCAAAGAATCATAAGTGCTGAGAACTTGAATGTAATGTGTGACTGTTTTTTTAAAGGATAAATGTATATGACAAGAACAGATACTGTCAGTGTAGAAATCAAAGCACAAAATTACCATAGAAGAATAAAGCCGTCAAAAATACAGCACTTGAATATTATATGATAATAGTACAATGCATTTAAGAGATAATTTTTATGTCCTTTTAACTGTTTCTGAGAATAGACAAAAATTAGATATTGTCTCTATGAAGTAAGTCTGGCTTCATTTGTGTTTTTATCTTTATAAAGTTTTCATAAATTTATAAAGATAAATTTATGAAAACTTTATAAAGTTTTTATCTTTTATAAATTATTTTTAGTTTTTTAAGAAACTTCTATACTGTTTCTCATAGTGGCTGTACTAATTTACATTCCCACCAGTGGTGTATAAGCATCCTTTTTTGCTGCGTTCTTCATCATTTGTCATCATTTTTTCTTTTCCATAATAGCTACTCTAGCTGGGGTGAAATTATGTTTCATTGTCATTTCCGTTTGCATTTTTCTGATGATTACTGATGTTGAGCATTTTTTGATATAACTGCTGGGTATTTTTATATCTTCTTTTGAAAAATGTGTACTCAAATCCCTTGCCTACTTTATAATGGGATTCTTTGCGTACTTTCATGTTGAGTTGTTTGAGTTCCTTGTATATTCCGGATAATAGTTCATTATTAAATAAATATTTTGAAAATATTTGCTTCCATTCTACAGGTTGTTTTTTCACTTTGTGGATTGTTTTTCTTTGCTGTGCAGACGCATTTTAGTTTAACATAGTTCCATTTGTCTATTTTTGGTTTTTTTTAGCCAAGGGTTTTGAAGTCTTAACCATAAAGTCTATACCTAGACCAATGTCCTCTAGTGTTTCCCCTATGTGTTCTAATAGCTTTATAGCTTTGGGTCTTGCATTTAAGTCTTTTTATTTCTAATAAATAACATCTTGCTCACAGTAATTTTTTGAATGTCATATTGAAATCTTTTAGTAAGAGTTAAGAGGATTGGTTTGTTTGCATGCAATTTTAAAAAAACACTATATATAGTCACAAGATATTTTGTGTTCTAATTTCACTATAAATTTCTTCGGATTTTTTGTTTTTAATCATGTACATTTTAAAACAAACTAATTTAATTGGGTTTGTGTATGTCTATCTGTTTGAATAGTTTGAAATTTTAAAGTTACCATAAATGTATTATAATTTAAATGTTATTGTGATTCATTTAAAAGTTATATAAATTGCAGTATTGGCATAGCTTTTTCTATGGCATGATAATCTTTAAGCAAAATTATTATGCTGTTGCCATATAGAAGATATTGTGGCTCCAGGTATTTAATAGTAATTTTTTAAAAACCCTATATGTACAACTTAATTTATTATGATAAATTATGCACCTTTCTCCTTGTCTTTATATTGAATAATTTGTCATGGGAACTTAGAATACATTTTTATTAAAATTATATGCAAATATCCATCTGCTGTCTTCCATTAGAGATTTAATTCTAAAAGGGAAATTATTTAAATTCAATTTTAAGACATTTAATGAATAGTTGGAAACCCTGAATTATCTTGAGTAGTGAAGGACAAAATATACCTACTTTTAATAATATAGGCAATTCACAAATGCCTAACCCTTTGTATCATTCCAAGTAAGCATATATTCCATATCTCTGGATATTTTATTTCTTATGCATCCATTTTAATGAAGCAAAATTGAAATACCTGGCAAAAACATTTAGTCTATACAAAATACATTACAGGGTTTAAAAGTAAAAGCTAAAGCAGTTTTTTAAGTTGAAAGTCAAGCTAGCTCAATGTGCTCTGATTCCTTTGACAGTTTCTGAAGAAAAAAATAAAACATTAATTGTATATCATATTGACCCGAAGTCTCCAGGATGGTAGGGGATCTGACTGGAACAAAAATTTAGAGAAAGCTTAGATAAATCAGAGTAGAAGACAATAAATTTTACTGAGAAAACTTAAAAGAAGATACCAAGAACTTGGGTATTCCTGGATTTCACTTGTAGTCTCAAACTGAAATGATGGGGGAAAAAATGTTTGGAAAATTAAACCTTGCTTCATGATTGCTAAGGAGCACACTTTGCTGAATTTATATAGATTTTGTTAGATAAAATGACAACAGAAAGCTTAAAGAACTGAGAGGACTTGAAAGGGAGACTGCAAAAAGATAGCACAGAAATAATGATGTACTCTAGAGTGCAGACAATGGTGACGTTGGATAAGCAAAGGATTTTCATCAAAGAGTAGTGGTTACTCTTTGATTAATTACATCAAATTATACTACTTTATGCTAAGTTATAATATATCATAATCTGGGAATGTTAATTAACAATATTTATGTTGCAGTAAAGATGTACTTTATGATTTATTCCTTTTTGTAACCAAATATAATTCAAAATTGGAATCTTGTGTAAGAAAACTGAGACAGAAACCTGGGATGTGAAAATCTTTGCTATTCTCAGTGTAGCTACCTACGTCTTTATTATCTTTTATCTTTATAGGTCTTTATAGATTACCCTAAAAGATCTTGAGTTTATCAGAGAAAGACAGATTTGAATTTAAATCTTTGGTTTGGAAATTGCAAAGTGTGATGATGGAGAAAATATCCTTGAGTCTCAATTTTCTCATTAGTAAAATATAGATTAAAAATATCAATCTAATGGGAGTGAGATATCAGAGGTAATATTAGGTAAATTAGGGTGATTTGCTTTACATCTCAGATTCTGTACCTATTATTTTATGAAAATTAATTAGAAGATATTCCTGGATAAAGAAAACTTGACATTTGCTATCTCCCTTTAATACATTTGTAGTGTACATGATAGTCACTCTTAAATATTGTCATTTCTTTATCAAGGTTCTTGGTGAGAATTAAGTCTCCCTGACCATCTATTGTATGCAATGAATTAATTTATTTCCTTTGCATCTGGAGTGGTGCTGATTGTGTAACAGTCTTAAGATAACTGAAAAAAATCAATCTCTTAATATTTTGTTTGCTTTTGATTAAGAGAAGAACATCAGTCAAGATAGACTTTAAAATATGTGTCTATTTTTCTTAATTAAGCATTTTTCTAAGTTCTCATAAGATACATTTTGAAGTATCACCAGACTAGAGATACTCTCTCTGAACTCTGCTATAAGTCTGTAATTTCAATTTAGCTACTCAGGTAGGCAAGGCAGAATGTGTAATTGTCAACAGAATTAAGTGTTTTATTTTAGAGAAAGTAGTATAAAAGTAGTTTAAAATGCATATTTCAAAAAAAGCACTTGAAGATTATCTCAGTTCAATCATGTGTATTCCATGAAATTTATGCTAAAGATTTTTTCTTTTTTTAAATTTAACTTTAATTT
The DNA here is from genome assembly GCA_963574415.1 of Tarsius wallacei. Taxonomy (NCBI): domain Eukaryota; kingdom Metazoa; phylum Chordata; class Mammalia; order Primates; family Tarsiidae; genus Tarsius; species Tarsius wallacei. The sequence continues at coordinate 12,614 of CAUYQG010017031.1, forward strand.
TTTTTGTTTTAAAGATATGGGGTACGATTCAAGGTTAGGTATATAAATGTTCGATATGCAGGTACCTTTGTTGATGAGGTGTGCCCACCCTCGCCCAGCAGATTCCTACTACTGCCATTTCTGCCTCCCCAACCCCTGCCTCCGCAGCAGTTTCCTGCCACTGCCAATCCTTTTCTTATAGTATTACGATAATTGTTCAAAGTCTGCTTATGAGTGAGAACATGTGATAGTTGTTTCTGTGATAGGTCTCTCAGTATCTTTTTTCTTACATTGTTGTGCTGTATGAGTTTTTTGTTTGTTTTTTACTAAGTGCTATTACTTAATTCACAAAACAATAAAATAAATGGAAGCAAATCAATAAAAATAATTTTCAGTGGGACACCTCAATCTAAAGCATGATAATTTAGTTCATATTTTATTAAATGTCTTTATGAGCCAGTAACTGGGTTTTTTTGTTTTTTTTTTTTTTTTAGTTGAAGTCTCACTCTGTTGCCCAAGCTGGAGTGCAATGGCAGGCTCATGGCCACCACGACTTTGACCTGCTAGGCTCAGGTGATCTTCTGCTTCAGCCTTCCAAGTAACTGGAACTACAGGGACATGCCACCACGCCCAGCTAAATTTTTTTATTTATTGTAGAGATGAGGTCTTGCCAAGGCTGGTCTCGAACCTGTGAGCTCAGACAATCCTCTCACCTTGGCCTCCCAAAGTGCTGAGATTATAGGTGTGAGCCACCGCGCGCCTGACCTGCAACTCCATTTTAAATACATATACACAGGAAATGAAATTAGTATGTGAAAGTGATATCTGCACTACCATGTAGATGGTGCAGTTAGCAGCAATTAGCAGCACTATTCACAACAGCCAAGATATGGAGTCAACATAAATGTCCATTGATGGATGAATAGAGAAAGAAAATGTGGTATATATAAACAATGGAATTCTCTTCAGCATTTAAAAAAGAAGGAAAACCTATCATTGGAGACCTCATGCCTGAATGTGAATGACATGATGCTAAGTGAAATAAGCCAGGCACAGAAAGACAAATGCTACATGATCTTGCTTATATGTGAAATCTTAAAAAGGCAAACTCTTAGAAACGGGGAATAGAATGCTGGTGGGAATGGGGAGAGATTGATCAAGAGGTGTAAAGTTTCAGTTCAGTACAGGAGGAGTAAGTTCTGGAATATATTGTACAGCATAGTGACTCATTATAGTTATTAACATGTTAATAATTATAGGCTTGAAAATTGCTAAGACAGTATAACTTACATGTTCCCACTACAAAAAGTTATAAGTGTGTGAGTTTATGTATATGTTAATTTGCTTAATTTAATCATTTTACAATATATTAAAATATGTTGTACACCAATATATTCAACTCTTATTTGTCAGTTATACATTAATAAAGTTGAATTAAAATAAAAATAAATAAAAAATAAAGACACACATATAAAAGATGTCTCTAGGATGCTAAAAAAAAATTCAAATTTTCGACACAGTTGACTACTACTTTTTGAGTATCATAAAAATTCTGGATACAAAATAATACATATAGAGAGCGCCTTATATTTACCAGTTGAGATTGCTCCGTCATTTAAATTCTTCTCTAGTCATAATATAATGAGAAGAAAGTGCTCCAAAGAATTAAAGAAGAGAGTAACCTTTAATATGTTTAAACAAAAGCAATTTAACAACCTTGAACCATAAATTTTAAAATATAACTTTTTATGATATTTCAGCCTAGAAATAGTGTATTCATGGAAAAATAAGTGATTACTGTGGTGTCATAATCTATGATATAAGATATAAGCTCAATGAAAAATGTTAATGAATAATTTAAAAGGTTCTTAATTTTTAATCACATAATTTTCCAGTTGGGACAACCTGCTGTTATCTCCAGGAAAATTAAAATACCCCTCTGTAACATACTGAGTATTTATCACTAATTGGATTTAATTAAATTAACTGCCACCAGCATATTTTTATTTCATGCCTCATACAATTTCTGAATACTAAATTATATGCATATTTTGTGACATTAACCTCTAAATGAATTTTAACCCAAAATAAAGAAAACAAGGTTTAAAGTTTCATTTATAAACTCCAGTTAGTAAAAAATACTCCTTGGATCACTAACACATTAACTCTAAGATTTAAACCTTTTTTAAAAAATTAAAAACTCTCCAGTATCACTGGTTATACGAACATCCAAGCTATAACTTCCCTAAAAGAAAGAAATTTGTAAAAACTCACTTTCACGCAATTCCCAGCTCTCACACAATTCCCGTCTTTTACCCAATAAGAAATTTCATTATATCAGGCCCTTTCTTCCTATAAAATGCTTTTCATTTTCTGTCTCACAGAATTTTATTCATACAATTAATTTCAGGTTTTCAAATGTATTATCTGGTGTTTATTTTTATTTCAGAGTTCAGTTATATGATTTAACATGTTTTAACTTACCCATAACTTGCTGGCTTTCTGTCCTTTTATGATGTATTTTCTGCCTTTTTAGTCTTACTTCCTCTTTTCTGATTCCTTCCTTTTTTATAACCACCGGTAGGAAATATCAGCATTAATTCTAGAACCTCTAGAAAATGTTATTATATTACTCCTTTTTTCCCCTAACTCAGAAAGAAGCACATGATTCTCACATATTCTTTGTTTATTAATGCAATCAACACTACCTGTATTGTCTTTTTTCATTCATAATATGCTTTCTCTAGAAAACTCTCCTGAAAGCAAAAATACCTAATGGTTACACTTTTCTCTTGCTTTGTGGAATACATCAATCACCTGTTTTTCCTTAACTCAAAGGAAGCACTTGGGAGAAAGGAAAGAGAAGTGTTTTTTTAATCTCCAAATATGCAGATAAAACAATAAAAAACCTTCAGTCAGATACTTTGATAAAATTGCCAAGTGAGCCAAACGGAGACAATTCTTGAGCCAAAACTTTGCTGGTCAAATTCCCAGTTTTCTGAGTTCAGTTCCATGACTGATTTTTCACTTGTGTTTGGAATTGCATCAATTCTTGGCTTTTCCACTTCCTCAATTCCAATTTTTCAGCAGCTGAAGTATCTCCATCTTATCTTACTCTTTCTTAAAACATGCTTAACCTTTTACTCCTTGTGATAAATATCAGTAACAGTGACTTGCTTGTACTGAACCAAGGAAATTCTGATGGGTCCTGACTGGATTCCAGAAGTGAGGGAATAGACTGAGGAGGGAAAGAGTGGAGTTTCAAGAGAGCTTAATGTGCTAGTCATAAGAAAATATCAAGGCTGTATCTTGTTCTCTCTCTCTTCCCCTCCCCTCTCTGTATCTGTATGATTTTATAATTGATATTTTTCAAAAGGTACTCACAAGTGCTGCTGTCTCCAATTCTTATATATTTTATATTTCCACTGCCTTTAAAATTGAGCAAAACATTGGTGTGTGTAATACACTCAGTTCAGACTTCACTGATAAATTTGTCAGACTTGCTGTAATTTGTTTTGATTTTTTAATGTTTATTTTAATATTGATGTGGATTAGTAGTTTTCTTTTCTTTTTTTACTAGTTATAGATTATAGATTTCCTTGTTTCTGGATAGCTAAAAATATTATTATCAAAATTCAATAAGCAAATACCATGGTGTGCATTATTCTCTTTCCATTTTGTCTGAAATATGTGGCCTTTTCAAACTATTTCCAGAATTTCAAAATCATATTTTAATGTATTTTATCCAATTTTCTAGTTTCTTTTATAGAGACTCCTTGTCCATCTTTTGGAAAGTCTTGGTTTTCCACATCTACTACTGTCTTTCTAAATGCTTTAAAGTTTTTTTTCCCCCCACACTACAATTGTCCCAATGCTTTTTCCCTTTCAATAATTCAATTTCTATTTCCTGATATTTTAATTAATGTTAATACCTATGATAATGCACTATTTGTCAATTGATTTTTTAAAATTTTTCCGACCTGTGTGATTGCATTTATTCTTACAAATATACAGAATTGTAGAAGTACAACAATTCATTTTCTTAACTTAGTCACCTTGTCATGTTAACTTGTTATTTTTTCAGCTTATCTTTGAATCATAACTTTATTGAACTCATGTTTGTGTTAAGTCCATTTATATTCTAAAGTTTTTGAATTTCTTCCATGACTGGGACCACATGTTGTACCAGCTAGGTTCTTCTATTTGTTTTTTGTTTTGTTTTTGATTTTTTGAGTTGGAGTCTCACTCTGTTGCCCAGGCTGGAGTGCAGTGGTACACTAGCAGCCACCCCAGAGTTGACCTGCTGGGTTTAGGCAATCCTTCCACCTCAGCCTTCCAAGTAGCCAGAACTACAGGCATGAGCTACCACACCTGGCTAATTTTTTATTTATTGTAGAGACGAGGTCTCGCCAAGTTGCTCAGGCAGGTCTCCAAACTTCAGGCTCAGGCAATACGCTCTCCTTGGTCTCCCAAAATTCTGGGGTTGCAGGCTGAGCCTCTATTTGTAAATTAGTGAATAATGAATATGTAAGTAAAAAAATGAAATAAATATATGTCATGAGGATTAGGAATAACAGTTAACTGTAGGAAGGTATCTTGAGAATCAGTTCAGGAGAAAGTGTTGCATTTAAGAATTTGGCATTTGCTGATTTATTTATTTTGTTACATTTTTTGACTGTGATTTACAAAGCTGTTTAACAAAATTGACACTTCCCCATAAACTCTTTTAATATTTAGATGCTGAATTGACAGGCTTAAAGAGAAAACTAATCATGCAGTTTAACCAATGACTAGATAAGAGGCCTAACAACTACTATTGCAGATGTGCTCATTTCATCCATGACTTTCATTGCTTAAACTAAGGGAATTTGTTGAAACCACAATTTGTAACTGTTTGGGTGTTCAGGTCCTTTTAGGATTGGAATAGATGAAATGGATAAATGTCTAAGAAGTCACTTGTTCTACCAGATCTATGTTATATAGCAATGTAAATAAAATCCTTTTCATCATATCAACATATATTGAAATATTATTCTCATAATGGAAAAGAAACCCATCGTTACAATATAACTTATAAAGTAGCTATTTTTAAACATAAATGTTTTCATTTGAAGAAACTTTTTAATAGAATTTATTTTTTAGAGGCATTTCAGGTTCGCAGCAAAATTTAGAGGACGGTACAGAGATTTCCCAAATATCCATTTTCTCCCACACATGCACAGCCATGATCAACATCTCCCACCAGAGGGTCCATTTGTTACAGTTGATGAACTTACATGGACACATCATTACCACCGAAAGTTCATAGTTCACATTAGGGTTCACTTGTGGTATTCCACATTCTGTGGTTGTGGACAAATGTATAATGACATGTATCCATCAGTATATCACCTAAAGTCATTCCACTGCCCTAGATTTACTTTGGGCTTCATTTATAGGAACTTCTCTCCCCCTGGCAACACCTGGTCTTTTCTATCTCCATTTTTTTGTCTTTTTCAGATTGTCATATAGTTAGAATCCAACAGATGTAGCCATTTATAGAATGGCTTCTGTCATTTAAATTTCCTTCATGTCTTTTTATGTCTTGATAGTGCATTCCTTTTTAACACTAAATAATTTTCCATTGTCAGGAAGTAACAGTTTATTTGTCCATTTTCTTACTGAAGGACATTTTAGTTGCCTCCAGTTTTGGCAATTATGAATAAAGCTGCTACAAATATCTGTGTATAGATTTTTGGGTGGACATCTATTTTTAAAACCTTTGAGTCAATACTAAATAGTACATCTTCTGGATTGTACGGTAAGAGTATGTCTAGCTTTGTAAGAAACCATAAAAATGACTTCCAGTGTAACTGTACCATTTTGTGTTCCCATCAACAACGAATGAGAATTTCTGTTACTCCAAATCCTCACCAACATTTGGTGTTGTCAGTGTTCTGGATGTTTGCTATTCTAAATAAGTTTATGGTAGTATGTCACTGCTGTTAAGTTTACATTTCTTTGATAGTATATGATGTGGAACATCTTTTTATATTCTATTTGCCATCTCTACATCTTTGGTTAGGTGTCTATGAAGACTTTTTTCCCATTTTTAATAAAGTTTTTGTTTTAATATTATTGAATTTTAAGCGAACTTGTCATGTTTTGTATAAGGGCTTTTTATTTTTAAAGAAATGGACATAGCCAAGCTCGTTGGCTCAGCCTGTAATCCTGCGCCTTGGGAGGCTGAGGTGAGTGGAATGCCTGAGCCCGCGGGTTTGAGACCCGCCCGGGCAACTTGGTGAGACCTCATCTCTACAATAAATCAAAAAATTAGCCGGGCGTGGTAGCGCACGCCTGTAGTTCCAGCAACTTGGAAGGCTGAGGTGGAAGGATCGCCGGAGCCTAGCAGGTCGAGGCTGCGGTGGCCTGGAGCGGCCACTGCACTCCAGTCTGGGCGACAGAGTAATACTTCAACTCAAAAAAAAAAAAAAAAAAAAGAAAGCTAGATAACTGCAAGATCACTTGTAAAATATAATAATTAGTGTGGTAGAATTCTATATTATTAAGAAAACAAAACGGTATATTATAGACCAGGCCTATATGTGCAGTGCTTATTTGTGTTGTGCATTAAAATTAGATTTAAAACATGCTAAAAAACAACTAAAACATATTGTCACCCCCCAGTGCTTGTGTCACAGATTTATCCACAGATACCATAGATTATGTGTCTGTATTCAGAACTTCAGTCTTCTCATTTTTGCTGTCAGGATATTAATTGAGAAATTTCTTTGCTATACCCACAGGAACCATTAAAAGTTTCTTGAAAATCACATTTTTATAAAATGACAGCACTTGTCTTTATTAAAAAAATTTATCTCTTTACCAAGATTTAACTAGATTTGACTTTTTTGTCTCCTTCATCATCACAGATTTTTGGAGTAGGCAAAACATTTCAGCTGACAATGAGAAATGATCTAACTCAACAGTAGCCTTTTTGACTTTATGTATATAGTAACAACAGGATTTCAATTTCTGCCATTTGAAATGTGCACAAGTAATTGATTTTGTGAAATTTATATTAGTGGCGCCAGTGCCTAAAATTCTGTTTCTAGATATTTATCCAAGGCATACAAAAACATTTCCACACAAAGACATGAGCACAGTTGTTTTATAATAGCTTGGTATCCAATAGCTCAAAACTGGAAACAGGTGGGGCTCGGTGGCTCAGCCTGTAATCCCAGCAGTTTGGGAGACCAAGGCGAAAGGATTGTCCAAACCCCGGGGTTTGAGACCAGCCCAGGCAACTTGACAAGACCTTGTCTCTACAATAAAAATCAAAATTTTGCCGGATGTGGTAGCTTGCACCTGTAGTTCTGGCTACTTGAAAGGCTGAGATGGAAGGATCACCAGAGCCCAGCAGGTGTAAGCTGGGGGGCCATGAGTGTGCCATTACACTCCAGCCTGGGTGACAGAGTGAGACTCCAACAACAACAGCAACAACAAAACTGGAAACAACTCAAATGTTCACCATAGGTGATTGAATCAACCCTTTGCAATGTAGTCATGCCATGGAATGAAATACTATTCAGCAATAAAAAGTAATGAACTACCAGTATGTCAGTGAAAAAATGTATATGCCAAGATTGAGTTACTCAATTTCATTCCAAAGCTGAATTACTGCATTTTATGAAACTCTTTTAAAGACAAATTTTCATCTTAATTGACAGAAACAGATTGGCTGTTTCTTGAGTGTACAGAGATGAGGCACAAGGACACCCTTTTGGGTGATGGAAGTGTTCCATATCTTAAATGTGTTGGAGGTTTTATGGATTCACAAGATATTTTTTAAAAAAACCATTGAAATAAATACTTGAAAAGAGTGAATTTTATGTATTTAAGGTTTTCCTCAAAAACATGATTCTTTTAAAAATAATGTAGATAGATAAACATTTTCCTAATTACTTGTTATCAGCATTTTATAATTGCCAATTCTCCTCCTGTACTTCCTCCTCCTCCTCCTTCTCCTCTATTTCTTCCTCTTCCTCCTGCATCTTCTCTTCTTCCTCCTTCTTCTTTTTCTTAATTGTGAGTAATGCATTTTCTTTTTAGAGTATTACATTTTTATAGTTGCATTCAATATTGTATTCCATTGGCAGTCATTGTTTGGATTGAATTCTCAGATTTAATGATTTTACTAATTTTTTGTTTACTATCTATTCCTCAAATTCAAATTCTTAATTTGATTTATTTCTTAGTTGTTTGGAAATAAGTTCTATTAGCTGCTTTTCAAGAAAAGTAATAATGATAACAACCAAAATAACCATAACAAAACTAACATTTATTGCCATGTGCCAAAATGTTCACTTTATATTACACTCCTAAATCCCAAATCTCCAAACTTTAGAATTTTTTGTTGTGACTATTCTAGCAATAATTTGTCTTTATTGTATCAAATTTTATAATGACTTTCCCGAATGAGTGTATAAAATTAAAAAATTAACATAAATACATGGACAAAAATATAATAAATCTAGTATATTTTAAAAGTCTTGTTTGCATTATAATAGTTAGCAGCAGTAAAGCCCTGCAATTTTTTTATACACTAGTATACTCTTAGAATGTTTTAATCTGCTTTATTGAGATACAATTCACATATAGTGCAATTCACTCATTTAAAATACACAATTCACTGGCTTTTATTATTAACCAAATTGTGCATCCATCTTCACAATCAATTTTAGAATATTTTCATTGTTTTAGTCACTTACCTCCCTTCCAATTCTTGTTTTCTAAGGTACCACGCTCCGAAGCCATCACATATTTTCTGTCATTATAGCTGCACCTACTATGGACATTTCCAATAATGGAATCATACAATACATGGTGCCTTGTGACTGACTTCTATCACTGATGTTTTCAAAAAAGATCTATCCTTACTAAAGCATGTATAGGTCCTCTGTTTCTTTTTTGGCTAAGTAATACAACATTGTCTGGATTTGCTGGATTTTTTTTTCTCTGTTTATCAGTAGATAGACATTTGAATTATTTTCACTTTTTTGATTCTTAGGAATTAAGTTGCTATAAACATTTGTGCATGTTTTGTCTGTGGACTTTTTTTTTAAATTTCTTTTGAGCACATGCCTTGGAGAGGATCATATAAGATCTCTATGTTTAACCATTTAAGGAACTGCCACACTGTTTTCTGAAGTGGTGTGTTGGTAGTATTTTACATTCCCACCAGTAGTATTTGAGGGTTCCAATTTCTTTGCATTCTTCCCAACATGTGTTATAATTCGTATTTACTTCCCAAATACTAGCAAAATTTGAGGTTTCTAATTTCTCTGCATCCTTCCCAATATGTCATAATCAATATAATACTCCATCACTAGTAAGTATGGAATAATATTTCATTGTAGTTTAGATTTGCATTTTGTTGATGTTAGGCATCTTTGCATTTGCTTATTGGACACTTTTATCTTCTCTGCAGAGAAAATGTCAAATCTAAGAAACTATACCATAGTCTTGATTACTACAATTTTATTGTAACTTTTAAAGTCAGAAAATATGGGTCCAACTTTTTATTCTTTTGCAAGATATTTTGACTATATTTGATTCTTTGCATTTCCACATGAATTTTCATATGAGCATATACATTTTTGCAATGAAGTCATCTGGGAATTTAATAGGGGTCATGTTGAATCTGAGGATCAATTTGAAGAATTTGCCATGTTAATCATATTAAATCTTTGAGATACATAAATATGGAATGTCTTTCAATTTACCTGTGTCTTTAATTTATTTTAGCCATTTTTAAACAATGATTTTAAACTCTTATGCCTAATAGTAAAAACAAAATTGAGAAGATTGAACAGTTCTTCTCTCTGTAAAGTTTGATTTGCAAGCAATAAAAGATGGTTTATTGATGAAGATCAAAATAATTTCAAAGAATTTCAGAAAGTCTACAAAGGAGGAAGAAATAATCAGTATACTTCATTTTCAGTGTCTGTTAGACGTGTAGTAAACTTATGGAAAGTAACTATTGAGTGTATTTGCTTAAGTTATATAAAAGAGTAAGCCATTTGGAAAAACAATATATATATGCACACTTATTTTCACTGCTATGATTTTTACCTCTTTATTCCTTTGAAAATCGTACCACAGTTTAGATCTTAGAAATGGTTGAAATAAAAATGAATGCATTTAGTTTACATTTCTAGTAACACTTGCTAATGTTAAATGTAGTATTTTTAGAAGAAAAACCTACTGAAATTTTTTTTATGATTTTAATTTTTTTTATTTTCATTTATTCACTGAGCAAAGATGACATTGTTTATCTTGTTCTAGGGGCCAATCACTGTCTCTGCACTTAACACTATACCTTCACTTAAAATGAGGTGGTAGCTTCATTGTTTTTCTGATATATGACTTTCTGTATATCTGGTATGTGGTTTTCTACCATGTACTTACTATGTCATTATAACTTTGGGTTAATAAGTTGTTTTAATTTTCGTAAAATTTAAGATGTCATAGTAGATTGTAGACTGTTTCAGAAATCTGAGACATTAAAAGTTTTAAACCATTTAATTAAAAATTGATGTAATCTAAATGACTAATGATAGCAACAATAAAACTACAATTCATTGAGCTCAATATAATAAAATTATCTTTTTATTTTGTAATAATTAATCAGAAATATCTCATTCCTGTCTTTGGTATTCAAAATGTGACCTAACAAACTTTTTGTTCCCCCCTGGGTCCTGTCTCTGGTGGTACCTATCATGTCTGCATAAAAGTCAGCAGGAAAGTGGAACTGCAGATGGGGAGCACATTCATTTTAAGTTCATGACCTTGATGTAATGCATGCCACTTCTGCTCCTATTGCATTGGTCTTACATTAGTCACATGGCCACACCAAGCTGTAGTACAGGATGTAAGTTGCACTTTAAAGTTGGATGGCCATGCTTCCACCTAAATTCAAGAACTGTGTTAGTAAAGGAAGAAGGTTGCAATGAATACTGATAGTTTAGTCTATGATATACTTTTCTAATGATATATTATAGAAATCTGAGATCCTGAGAGGAAAATGAATTGATTTTACGTTATATAATACATTATATATAACATATGTATATAGGAATTATATATATGCATATTATTTATATATATATTTGGCAGCTGAATCAAAAGTAAAAGCCAGATGTACTTATTTTAAATTCAATTTTTTTGTCACTAGGAAAGAACATTGTTATGTGATAGAATGGCAGTAGGTGTAATGTGCGAATGTCCTTATTATTTACTTGCTTTTCCTGAGACTCATAGGACTAGCTATGAGGACTAATTGAAATATAACACATGAAAATGCTTGCCACACAGAATATGAGCAGCAATGTGAGTTAATGCCCACATTTGTAATAATGACTTCCAGGTTGCTGAACGCAATGGTCAATTTTATTGTTCATCATACTTGAATAGTGCACAGCACTTGATGCAGATGACTACTTCCTCCTGCTTGTAAGTTTTAAATTTTTTTCCTGCTCAGTTCTTAGATTGCATATTTGTAATTCCCTTCCAACTTAGTGTTCATTTCTCAGTCCCTTGTCTTCTTTTCTACCAGACATCATCTTATATGGCACTCACTCCCTGGTAATATCATCCAAATCTATGAATTTAAATAAAATTAATAAGGCAATAATTTCCAATTCTTTAACAGAATTTCTCAACTCCTGACTTCATATCCAATTTTTTAATAGACATCTATACTTAAATGTACAGTAAACTTCTATCATTGCACGTCCGAGTAGAATTTCTGCCCTACCACAAATCTCCTCAGTTCCATGTCTTCTATTTCTTGGATTATAATAGTTCCATTCTTCTAAGTGTTTAGACTGAAAACTATGAAGTTCTCCTTCACTCCTCTCTTTATGACACAACAACATATCTATTATCCCCAAGTTCTAAATGGTATTCAAAATGTGACCTCTTATTTCTACCCCCAAGACCCTGGTCAGAGGCCCATAATTTCCTACCCGTATCACTGCTGTAGTCCCTTAAAAGGTGTTCTTCCTTCCACTCTGTGTCTTTTACAGTCTATTCTCAACACAAGAGCCAGAGAGCTATGTCAAGAAAAGCTGTCGCTGAAGAGGCACATCTAATAAGCATTCTCTGTGTTTAAACCAAAGGCAGATCGCAAGATATTAAAACCTGAGTGGATACTATAATTGAATGAGACTTCTGGGGGTTTGGAGATGATGGTTTTATTTTGCATGGAGAGAAGCAGAAATAATTATGACCACAGGGCATACAAGGCCTAGGTAATTTGCAAAATACAATAATAAATATGGTCAATTATGCATGCCCCTTTGCAATGAGACTTTCCTACTTTTCCCATCAGGAGATCAAGTTTATTTTCCTACTTCTTGAATCTGAGCTGGTCTTGCTTACTTAAACTAATAGAGTATTATGAAAGAGTATTATGATGTTAAGTGATTTTCAAGGCTAAACCATTAAAATCCTTCAGCTTCCTTTCTTATTCTTTTGAGATACTGCTCTTAGACTTTCCTGTGAAAGTCTGGTCTCAACTATTAGATAGAGGAGAATAGAGTGGTCCCTGACAGCACCTACAGACTGTGTTATGAAAGACTTTGTTGGGCTTCCCATTCCACCACTCCCTATCTAAATATAGCTGTGTAAATTAGCACAGGCAAAACCAGCAGAGGAATTGCACAGAAAACAGGGAAACTTGGAAATACCAAATATGGTTATTTTAAATCACTATGTTTTGGAAATCTTTATAATGTTGTGGAGAAAAATTAGACACCTGATGGCCCTACTTATAATTGCTAATTGCTTTCTGATGCCCATTATTGCTATTCTTTTTTTTTTTATAACACAAGTGATCTTTAACAAATCATATAGTTTAATTATTATTGATAATTGATTTTGTTTATTATTCATATCATCTACAAAATTTCAGCACTACAATAGCCAGGATTTTTTATGTGATTTGTCTAATGATGCCTGACATATACCAGGCATTTAATAAATAAGTGACCAAGTGAATGAATCTGAGCCATGATAGAGTGTTAGTATAGTTAATATTTCTAGAAAAAGTATTAAAATGAGATGTTCTATCGCCTGTATTATTGTGCATTATCACAAGTAGAAAGTATTTTTTTCTCAATTTTTTTTTAGATTCTTATGGTGTTCATTCCTCAGCTTCTTTTCTGTAGATATATGATATTTATCAAATAAAGTTAACATGGGTCACCTCAATATATGACCTCAACAGACCTTCTTATTCTGAGCTAAAATAATTATAAAATATGAAGCAAGCTCAAATATGACAAGTACTACAAAAATATTTTATTTAATATTTAGAAATCTAGAATTCATTTCTCTTTCACTGTTTACCTAAGCCAACCTCCAAACCCAACTCTTACCACCTTCAAACAGTAAATAATTCAGGGGAAACCTATTCTCATGACTTTCAATGTCAGTGATTCTAACCTTTCAAACATTGCCATGAAAGTGCAAATTCATTTTAAATAAATCCTACATTTGTGACTCTGGCTAATCTCTCTAGTTATCATCCATGAAACCATATCAGAGGATTAGTTGTACTGACATAAAGAGTCCTCAGCAGGACTGATGTGACTTCATCTTTTAAAAAATGTTTTATGATCCAATAATCCTATACAAACTCTGAATATTTCTAGAGGTATGACTGCTATGTTTTCAGTTACTAAGTTATTTGTGAAGAGATAGATCTCCCTCTCAAGAATCAAAGAAGGTTTTGAACAGTCCAATGTAATAAATAATGCAAAATATGATTTGAAACATTCAAAATTAAGTACTGTCTACCCTTCTCACTAAGTTAAGATATTCCTGTTAAAGATTGCTTCTCATCTTATAGATTATATTTGTCCCATTTGTTCTTAATTCTAAACTTGTAAATATATGGCATTAAAAGAAAAATTTAGTCACTTTTTAAAAAGGTGTGCTTTGTACATAAAGGAAAAAGCATGTGTGTCCCCAGTTCTGATCTCCTTTTCACCATACTGTGCTGGTTCCCGTGGGCACGGGATGGTGGTGTTGCAGTTTGGGTTTGCTGGAAGCTGATACTGGGATGAGTGTAGGCTGCAGGATATTGATTAGGGGTAAACATATGTGGAAGAAAGCGGGGAGAAGTAGGATAAGATGTTGGAAGAAACCTGTGATGCAGATGTCACATTGGGAACCCAGCAGGTGCTCAGGAAAAATGATCGCCCATCAAGTTGCCCCAAATTGAGCCCAATGGCTTTGCCTTACTTCTCTGCCTGTATCTGTCACCAGAAGTGGTCAACCTGGATTAGTCTTTCTCCATGGCCCCAGAGAACCTGTAGGAATTGACAGCTGTGGGCTGCCTCTCTGCTGACTGCCCCCTTCACAGCCAGGGGGCAGCAAGTCTTTCCTTTAAGGGGAATTTGGACAACGTATCTCTGTGTCTAATGCAGACATTATAAAAAGAAATGGTTTTTCTCGAATTATTTCCAATACTCTGTGTTCTTTGCATCCCAAACATGAGCATAGGGAGGAAGCAAAGCCCTTAGAAATACTTTTAAGTAAATAAAAAACCTAAAAAACCTCACAGATTCTGGCAGTAAAAATAAAAAGATTATTTGGGAAATAAGCAAAACTACAAGATAACAAATCTATATTGTCTGTAGTAAATGCTTCCTAACCTTTAACGCTCTCCCCTTCACACCTGGAGCAATTCCTGTTATTGTACTGGCCATATTTTACTGTTTTTTTTCACCATTTATGTCTTTAAAAGTTCATGGAGGGTGAACAGCATGTTTTATTTTGCTTTATAATATATAATATCTACCATAATGTTTTACATTTAGTAGGCACTTGATTAATGTTTCCTGAATTAAAATACAAATTCTACACCCTTCTCTCTTTTCAAATTTGACACTCTTTTTCACTACAGCTTTTTCTTCTCAACTGTGTAAAATGTTTAGAACACAAAAGTGAAAAGAAGCAGATAAATCAACACGTAAAGTAATAAAATTATTTTGATAATTAAATAGACATTATAAGACAAAATATTATTTAGGTATTCATACAATAAAGAAATTCACTAGCAATAAAAATGTTAAGATCCTCAAAGTAATTAGTATTTCTCTTAATATTGCATTCCTTCAGAAAGCAAGTTGTTACTTTATCTTTTTACTGGTCACTAGATTACTCAAATGTAAGAAGAAACAACAGTTACCTTGCCTCATACATTACATTCCTTGGAAAAAATTAATAATTTTAATATAGCAACATTGAATAGAAATCTAAAGAAGAGAAAAATTGCTAGAGTATATCACAAAAGTGAAAATCATTTACATTTTCCAAAGTGGACTGGATAAAGGAAATGTACACATACATGATGCATTATTATGCAGCCGTGAAGAACAAAATCATATCCTTTACAGCAACATGAATGCGCTGGAGACAATCATTCTAAGTGAACTGTCACAGAAACAAATAACTCATATTCTCACTCATAAGCAGACCCTGATCACTAAACACACAAGCACAAAGTTGGAACTGGCAGACGCTAGGCACTGAGGGTGGGAGGAAGGGATGGAGGAGAGATGGGGAGGTATGTGACAACACTCTGGTTACTAAGTCCACTATCCAGGAGAGATAGGGCCCACTAGAAATCCAAATCTCACCCGCATGCATCTACTTTTGTAGTAAATCCTCACATGTTCCCCACAATTTTAAAATTAAAAAAAAAACATTCGGAGTAATGTGAATTTCCTTACAACTTATTGTAATTTGAATGATTTCTTTCTCCCTATCTATCACCATTAACATTTCCAGATTCTTTTTACATATTTAGCTCAAATCTACCTTTAATTTGATCCCTACTTTATTTCTGTTATACCATCATATAATCTAATTTTTGGTTTTCATCTTCTGACCTCTATGCTGCATTCTTTTAAGTATCTAAAATCAAAATTGATGAGTGATCCTAATTCAACCTCATGTTTAATTAAATATTATTTCTGTGTGAGTCATTCATGTTAATGCACTTAGCTGGAATCTATTTTTGTCAATATACGGATCTACCAAAATGTATTATTTTATTGTACCCTTGTTGAACATTTGGTTTCTTTCCTGTCCTTGGGTTTGATGAGAAAAACTACTTTGAATATTTTTTGCGTATAACTTATAGGTAATATGTTCAAAAACTACTATAATTTTAAGACAATATTTTTAGAGCAGTTTCAGATTCACTGAAAAATTGAGGAAGGAATTGAAATGAGCTAAATCAGTTAATAAAATCAAATTGCTAGCAAAATAATAGCAGTAACCAGCTTACTCCATTTTCTTTAAAACTTTCATCTTAGTTGCCTGCCTGACCTAAGAATCAATGCCTACATGTGACTACAGAAATGTTCTCATGACCACAGACCCCCAGCTTTGTCTCCTTTGGGTGGGTCATGCTGACCATTTTCTGCTGACTGTTACAAAACTCCTTAGCCATAAATTCCATTTCCATGTAATTGTATGCTTTGTTAACTGAAATCAAATGTTATGCTTTGCAAAACCCCATTGTTACATTTTCATATTTTGTTCTTATATATTGTTAATGACCTAACCAAGGTAACTCCATTGTGTAATGATTCTTTTACCTTGTCTCTATGTAACTACCTTAAACTATTTCTTGATGGCAGAACTCCAGGGACTTTCTGTGCACTGTGCACTAGGACATGAAATTCATCAAAGCTCCCAAACAATCAAAAGTTCCTATTTTGGTTGCCAAGTTGTTAGTTAATAGTTGCTATGGCGTTTGCCTGCTCTTGACCTGCGCATTAATAAAGAACTTATAACTAATTAAACTCAGCTTGCTGTTGTGACTTCTTCTTGCTTACTTGGTCATAACAGAACAAAGATTTTCCAAATACTCTATCCCCCACATTGACCCAGCCTCCCCCATACCAGGTTGGGACGTTTGTCACAACATAATCACCCAAAGTCCGTAGCTAACATTAGGGTTCACTGTTGCTATTGTAGAGTCTATGGGTTTGGACAAATGTAGACTGACATATAATCATTATTGTAGTGTCAGACAGAGTAGCTTAGTTGCCCTAAATATCCTACTCATCTCTCTTTCCCTTTCTCCAGCACAATGCTTAGCACCCACTGTTCTTTTTACTGACCGCGTAGTTTTGCCTTTTCCAGAATGTCTATAGTTGAAATAATACAGTATGTACCCTTTGTTTTTTTCACTTAGCAATATGCATTTAAGTTCCCTCCACAACTCATTTCTTTAGAGTGCTGGATTATTTTCCGTTGTCTAGATGTATCACATTATATACCTATACCTCTACTGAAAGATATTTTGGTTACTTCCAAGTTTTGACAATTATGAATAAGGTTTCTATAAACATTAGTGTACAAATTTATTATGTAGACATACGTTTTTAACTCCTGTGGGTAAATAAAACTACTACAATTTTAATATACACACACAGAGTTGGTTGTAGGTATATGATCATAAATTTTATTATATAGTGTCAGTATGACTCCAAAATGATTGAGATTTTTAACTTTAAACATCCACATCTTTGCCACAAAGCCTGCATTTAGTATTTGATTGGGAGTGCTTTTATTGCAGAGATAGATTTAGGGAAACTTTCAATCTTTGTAATATTGTGATTTCTTCTCAATGAACCTGTTATATATTGCCACTATTTAATTAATTTTATTTAATGTATCTTTTTAGAGCTTACAATTTTATCTTTACAGCATTTGCACATTTTTTTCTAGTTCCAGACAATATTTTCTTTCCTTCATTTTTTCCTTCTATTATTTTTCTTTTTTCTTTTTTTTTTGAGTTGGAGTCTCACTCTGTCACCCAGACTGGAGTGCAGTGGCCGCTTCCGCAGCCTCGACCTGCTGGGCTCCGGCGATCCTTCCGCCTCAGCCTTCCAAGTAGCTGGAATTACAGGCGCGCGCTACCACGCCCAGCTAATTTTTGATTTATTGTAGAGATGAGGTCTCATTTGCCTAGGTGGGTCTCGAACCCGTGGGCTCAGGCAATCCACTCACCTCAGCCTCCCAAAGGCGCGGGATTACAGGCTGAGCCACTGAGCCTGGCTAACCTTCTATAATTTTTCTTCCCTCCCTACCTCCCTTCCTACCTTCCTGCCTCCTTTTTTTCTCCCTTCTTCCCTCCCTCCCTTCCTTATTGTTTTCAAAATTTACTTTTTTACATATTTTGTTCTGTTATGGACAAATACTGTAAATTTTGGTATAGTGCTCTTAAAAATTCTGCAAATCTTGCTAAACTTTGTGTTTTTTTTTTTGCACTATGGAAATAAGTGAACTGGTAATGTGAACAAAGGCATAATGAAATTTAGTGGTCTCTCTTGGCCTGCGTAAGCTGGAATAGGTAGAAGCTGGGTACTAAGGTACCCAGTTTTAATGGTGTTAAAATACTTCAGAAAAACAATCTAGGTGGAGGCACTTAGCGGTCAGGAAAAAAGTAGGTAATTACCCTATAAAGTGTAGCAATACCTGAAGGCTAGTCAAAGTGCATTGAACTAAAAAGATATATGGTGTTTCTAGAGATAAGAAATTCAGGGTGTCTGACAGGAGTTATTTGTATAGCATGAAAAAAAATCTTATGTCTAAACTGCAGAAGACCGATATCAGCTGAAATGAAAAAACATGATTTTTTTTCATTTTTTTCTAGATCTAGAATAATTCACAGACCTAGAACCCACTATCTAAATAGAATGCAGAGTCTCCTTAAGGAAATACTTTACAGTGCCACCACAAACATATGTAATAATTATTCCCCTGACGCTTTCCTGAACAAAAAGATTTGATGTCACATATAAATATAAAGTCACAGGAAGAGAGTTTTAGCCAGACATTCAAAGCTACAAAATAAAATGCCTAAGTTACCACTGATACCAGGAGCTGTGATATACCATCATTTCTCTTGCTGGAGTTGGGATGTCTGAAGGTCAGGGAATAAAGTAGCCCTGGTTTAATCTCATCTCACCGTGGGCACAATGGGTTCACAAATCTGACCAGAGTTTATTTTTATTCCCAAGTACATAATTTGGATAACTTATCAACTGGCAGAAACTTCATATGGGCCAATAAGCCTCTGAAGTGAGAGACATTGAGGACCCAGATGCTTACATCACCAGGCCACATTGTTTAAAAAAGTAGATGTTCAGAGCAATAAAACTACTTATGGGGGTGGGGGAGGAGGGGCTAAAAAAAAAAAAGAATTATCTTTTGGAAGACAAGCCCCTTGTAGCACACTCAGAATTTGTTCCTCTGGATCAAACTGTCAAACAAAGTATTTATCTGGAAGTTTTGAAAAAGTTGTGTCATGATTTGAGGAAGTTGTGACAAACAGGTGACTTTTTTCTTCCACCATGACAATGCTCCTGCCTACAACTTGTTGAGTGTTCAGCAGATTTTTGCCAAAAACAGCATGACCCCAGTGTCCCAACCTCCTGATACACCCACTCTCAGCCCCAAGTGACTTTTTTGTCTCCCTGTACAAAAAAAAAAAAGGACATGTTTTGCTGACATGGAAGCAGCAGAAGCACTAAAAGTCACCCAAATTGACAAGTTTAAAAACTGTTTTGAGCAGTGGAAAAAACTTTGTGATCGATATGTTGTATCAAATGGAGAGTACTTTGAATGTGACTGAAGTTTAAACATGTAAGAATAAATACAGTTTTTAATAAATAACTTCATTTTTGGAGGTGAGTCTCCCCTTGTACTTTGTAGGACCCCTGATTGAGATTACAGTTGTACCTGGAGGTCATGTTGACATAGTTAATGGTCATTTCTTACTGTTGTGTTAAGGCCACCAGAAGTTGAAGCATTTCCTGGGAGATGGTCCATTACTTGGAAAGAGAGACTCAGTCATGAAGGCTTAGTTATCAGAATGTGAAAACAGTTCTGATTTTACCATGATCTTTTCAGATTTGTTTCTGCTTTTCAAAGATTGCTGTTTGTGTGCTTAGGACAGAAAGTGCTGTGACTAAAAGCTGAACTGTCTATTTTGTTGCAAACTCTTATAAGGAGTTGGTAATCACGGAGCTATTTCACTAATAAACCATAATGCTACACATGTAATAAAATAGAAAGTGATATTCCCTTCATTTTACTGCATAAGGGCTTCAGGAAATTGAAGTTCCTGGGGCATCCATTGACCTCCCCCCCCACCTGAATGGCAGTCAGTGGAGAAATTCACTGGCACAAAAGTGTCCAGAAGAACTTATGGTGTCCCTATGTCTACATGTGTCCAGCAGATGTTGCAGAAGTGCCCAGGAAGGCCTAAAACAAGGTTTGGATGGTGATTCTTTAGAGATGACAGGAATTGTGGAGAACCGAAAAAAGGAGATGGTATAAGATATTAGCCCTCCTGACCATGGGAGGAGTGGAGAACAACATGAGAGACTTGTAGCATCTTTCCAAGGCACTTCCTGGGATTGGGACAGGTTTCTGTCCTCACATTCATTTGATTAAAAGTTCATCATACAGCTACTCTTTGTTGCAAGAAAGTCCAGCAAAAAAGGGCTAGAGTCACTAATAGTGAGTCTTAACAGCAGACATTCTCAACTCAAATACCCAATTGATGCAATGGTGCTTAGAAAAGGTAAAAGGGACATAACACAGGTGAAAAAGTGAAAGAAGAAACAAAAATGGAGACAGGCAAGCAAGTCCCAGGATTTGGGGTTTGTTTTATAGGTATACTAAAGTCATGTAAGTATATTTCCGGCAAGATTTACAACAAGGCTCTGGCATAAGGCTGAGGCTGTGCATTAAAAGATTCAGTAAAAATAGTGAAAAGATAGTAAGATATGGATTACATAAGTGTTAGGAAGCAGTTAGTTATGAGAAGGAGGGGTCCACCCCTGAGAGTATCTTACCTTTAGCCACATCCCGGACCAGCCAGTTTCAGCCCAATCCCCACCCTAAGTTATTCATTCTAGATGGAATATCCCCCATCTTGGGGTTCCAGCAACCTGCTAAACCTGAGACTTTACTCATCTGGGACTTTCTAAATCTGCACACATGCATGCTGGAAGCTTAAGATTGTCCTCAAATGATCTTTGATTATTATAATATCATTAGCATTGATTACCATGTGGTTTTAACCCTCCTCCACCTCCCTGTGGGTTTCACTTAGGTACTCATAGGAAACCTGCATGTGTAATTCCGAAAGGTTATATACCATAAGATCCACCCATCAAATTACAAAAAAAATGCAGATTGACTGAAGAAGAACCAGGAAAAGGGAAATAGAAACCCCCCCCCAAAACAAAAACCCTCAGTTATTTTGGGGCTGATCCTCTCTTAGCCTGCTCTGCCTTCCATGCTGCATGGAGTGTACTCTTGCTTTCAATAAACCAATCACTTGCCCTTGGAATTGTTTGTCTCACATTTTTAATTCTTGTCAGTGAGACCCAAGAACCTAGAACCACAACAGAGTTCCTATTAGTGAGATAACATAAACATTTACAAAGTAACAAAGAGATGCCAAATTTATTGGTAGAAACTTTGCATTAGAATTTTAGATATGACAGGAAGAGTGTAGACCTTCTTGTGAACATAATGTAAAGCAAAAATTACAAATAGGATACAAAATTGCAAATTTTATAAGCACTAGATAATAATACTCCAATAAAAGTAAGCTATTAGTGCAAATTTTTAGAAGAATAAAATGTGTTGATAAATTGTAAATACTACATTTTCTATTAAAAACAAAATTCAAAATATTAGAGAGTATACATGCTACCTTCTTTCTCAAAAATCTACTTTGCACCAGTAACAACTCAAATTGTATGAAAATGAGAAATTTCTTTTCTAAATTTTTTTCTATATAAAAATAATCTTCCTCATGTGATTTACTGTATTTTTAAAATTTTCAGCAGAGAACAAATAAATGAAATTAAAAATGCATAACATTGAAAATACTAAAAAGGTGCATTATTAAATATTTAATTATTTATCCTGTTTTGTCACTCTGTCACTTTAAAAGATTGCATCACTTTTTGGTTTATTTTATTTTGCTCATCACTAATATTATCAATAAAGCATTCTTCATTTTAAAATGTTTTCAAGTTGATTACAGTCTTTTCTTATGGGTAGTTTATTAAATAACAACATTTTTAGAAAAAATAATTTTAAGTAGTAAGACTGTTTTTGTGCATGGCTAAGCAGCCTGCTTATTTCAACCAGAATAGGACCGTTGACAATTGTTAATAACACGTTGCTTTTGAATGTAAAAGTCACAAAGGGCAGAAGTTGTGTTCTGCTATGCATCCAATAGAAAATAGGATTTTTTATATTGTGATCATTTTTGTTCAAATAACTTTCTCTTCCTTAAGATCACTAGAGGGCCTATAACTAGTAGAACAATTGGGAGATTCTCTACAAAATTAAAAGAAAGCTTTTCAACAGTATTGTATACAAGTAAATATTTATATATTGAAAATTGTACAGTTATCTTCTGTTTTCAAACACACCACTAATAATACTAGCAATAACAATAGCTTAACAGGTATGCTAATAGTCTTATAGGCATATTTATATAGATTATTTCATTTCATAATTACAATAATCTTACAAATACTAATGTTATTCCATTACTTAGATTTTTTTAAAAACTGAGATTTACAAAGTATAATTGTCTTGCACAGGGTCACAGAGCTAGCAGATGGACAAGTTCAGATTTAAAAACATCATCTATAGAACTTAGACTGTTTGCCTAAAGCTATTGTACAGGGAAACGGTGAAAATAAAGGTTATTTCAAAACAAACCACTAATGTTGTTTCACAAAGAAGTAAGTTCCCTAAGTTCATGATTTGTCTGCATACTAGTTGCTGTGCTTTAGTTCCCAGTATTTTTAGTTTTCCTAATTTTTCCATAACTCTCTATCAGTTGAATCAATAGTCTTTGCAGAAGCAGTTTAGAGTTTCACATTCACCTTTGCTAAGTACTTAATTGAATCAATTATTCTTGAAAGCATTTGATTGAGAGAAAAATGATATTTTTTGTTTTGTTTTATTATTTTGAATTTCAAAAGCTCCTGTGTTTCAACATCAAGATTCAGAATCTGGCTAATTTAGACCAAAAGATTTAAAAACCAAACAAAACAAAAACACGGAGAGATGCTGTATAAAAATATTGAATAGTGTGAACTTCAAAAAAGCTAGAGGACTCCACAATCTCCTGGGGCAGACATATACAAATAGAAGTGTCTTTCTCTTTTGCGCACATGCTTATGCCTGTAGTAGCATCTTCTCACCATCTGAAAAACTTATCCAGTTGGCAAATATTTTTCCCATTCTTTGGGTTGTCTCCCTGCTCTCTTGACGGTTTCATTTGCTTTGTAGAAGCTCATCAG
>CAUYQG010017034.1:0-19856 GCA_963574415.1 Tarsius wallacei
TTTTTATTTGGGTTTCTGTTTGTTTATTATTGGTGTAAAGAAAGGCAATTATCTTTTGCACATTTATTTTATAGCCTGAGACTTTACCAAAGTCCTTTATCAGTGCAAGGAGACTTTTGACAGATTCTCTTGGGTTTTCAAAGTACATAATCATGTTGTCTACAAAGAGAGATAGCTTGACTTCCTCTTTTCTTATTTGGATACTCCCGATTGCCTTCTCTTTTCTGATTGCTCTAGCCAGGACTTCCAATACTATATTGAACAAGAGTGGAGAGAGTGGGCATCCTTGTCCTGTTCCAATTTTCAGGGGAAATGGTTCCAATTTTTGTCTGTTTAGGAGTATGCTAGCTGTGAGTTTCTTGTAGATGGCTTTTACTATTTTGAGGTATGTTCCATGTATGCCTAGATGTTCGAGGGTTTTTATCAAGAAGGAGTGCTGGATTTTATTAAAAGCTTTTTCTGCATCTAATGATATAATCATGTGGGGTTTTTCTGACCATCTGTTGATGTATTTAATTACATTTATTGTCTTGCGAATGTTGAACCAGACTTGCGTCCCAGGGATGAAGCCTACTTGATCATGATGGATGATTTTTGAGATGTGTTGTTGAATCCGGTTTGCTAGGATCTTGAGAATTTTGGCATCTATGTTCATCTAAGATATTGGCCTGTAGTTCTTTTTCTTTGTTGGTTCTTTACCTGAATTGGGTATCAATGTGATGCTAGCTTTATAAAATGATTTGGGGAGGGTTCCATCTTTCTCAATCGCCTGGAATACTTTCAGTAGGATTGGTAACAGCTCCTCCTTAAATGTCTTATTGAATTCTGCTGGAAGGCCATCTGGTCCAGGGCTTTTTTTTGTAGGTAGTTTTCTTATTCCGTAGTCAATTTCCTTGATTGTTATTGGTCTATTTAGGGTATCAATTTCTTCTTGTTTCAACCGAGGCTGGTTGTGTGATATCAGAAAGTCCTCTATTTCCTTAAGGTTTTCAAGTTTGTTTTTGTACAAGTGTACATAGTAGTGTCTATTGATCTCTTGTATTTCTTCAGGGTCAGATGTGACTTCATCTTTTGTGTTTCTGATTCTATTTATTTGGTTTGTTTCTCTTTTTTTCTTGGTCAGTTTAGCAAGGGGACTATCGATCTTGTTTATCCTTTCTAAGAATCTGCTTTTTGTTTCATTGATTTTTTTGTATTATCTTTTTGTGTTCTGTGTCCCACATTTGGGCTTTTACTTTGGTGATCTGGATTCTTTTGCTGAAGTTAGGGTTTTGGTGGTCTTGCTTTTCCAGCTTTCTAAGGTTAATTGTTAGGCTGTTAATTTGTGATCCTTTCATTTTCTTCAAGTGAGTTTGTAGAGATATGAATTCCCCTCTTACTACAGCTTTCAGGGTATCTCAGAGATTTTGGTAAGATGTCTCTTCATTTTTATTTGTTTCCAGGTACATTTTAATCTCTGTTTTGATTTCATTGTTGACCCAGGAGTTGTTTGGCATCATGCTATTTTGTGTCCATGTCTTTGTGGGTTTGGGGGGAACATTGTTGGTGTTTATGTTTATGTTTATTTTTATTCCACTGTGCTCCGAGAAGGTGCATAACAAAATTTCACTCTTTTGAAATTTGTTTATGCTTGATTTATGGCCTAGTATGTCATCGATCTTAGAGTACGTTCCATGCGGTGATGAGTAGAATGTATATTCTTTGGTCGTTGGGTGGAGTGTTTGTAGGTATCAATTAAGTCCTTTTGGTCAAGAGTCACCTTGAGGTTCTTGATCTCGTTGCTGATTTTTTTTGTCCTGATGATCTGTCTAGGGTTGTGAGTGGGGTATTAAAGTCCCCAGCTATGATAGTGTTAGAGTCAATATCTTTTTTGAGTTTACCTAGAAGCTGCTTTATAAAAGTTGGGGCTTCTATGTTAGGGCATAGATGTTTAGAATGAATATTTCTCATTGATGGATTGAACCTTTTATCATTATGTTTGGCCTTTTGTATCCTTTTAAATTTTTGATAGCTTAAAGTGTATGTTGTCTGAAATGAATATCACTATTCCTCGTTTCTTTTGTGTTCCATTCACCTGAAATTTTGTTTCCCAGCCTCTTACTTTGAGTCTGTGAGTGTCCTTTCTAGTGAGATGAGTGTCTTGGAGGCAATATATTGTTGCCTGGTGATATTTTATCCATTTTGCCATTCTATGTCTTTTCAGTGGGGCATTTAGTGCATTCACATTCAGACTAATTATTGAAATGTGAAAGTTGATCCCTATTATAAGGTTCTTAAAAAGTTGTTGTTATTGTTCCTGTTTTTTGTTGTCTTTCATTTGATTTTGAGGTTGGTTCATGTGTGTTTTTAATCTTTTTCCTGTACTCTTGTGAAGAATGTTGTTGTTCTTTTTTTCTTTTCTTCTATGTTTAATACTTTCTTAAGTGTTTCTTATAGAGAGGGTTTGGTGGCAGCGTAAGTTCTTAGGGATTGGTTATCTGGGAATGATTTTAATTCTCCCTCACTGATGATGTTTAGCTTGGCTGGGTAGTTTATTCTTGGTTGAAGTTGTTTATCTTTTAGAACCTTGAAGATAGGGCTGTAAGCTCTCCTAGACTGAAGGGTTTCTGTAGATAAATTTGCTACTATTCTAAATGGTCTTCCATGGTAGGTAACCTGAGCTTTTTCTCTTGCTGACTTCAGGATTTTTTCTTGTGTACCTACTTTGTTTAAGTGAATTATTATGTTCTGGGATTTGGTCTTCTCATTTGTTGTTTTGTAGTGGTTCTTTGTATCTTTTGTGTTTTAATTTTCACATCACTGATGAGATGAGGGAATTTTTCTTGAGTAATTTCATGGAATGTTTGTTCCAGGGTGTTCTCTGTCTCTCTCTCTGCCTCAGGAAGTACAATTACTCTTAGGTTTGTTCTCTTGAAGTAATCGCTCCTCTCTTGAAGGTTTTGTTCTGTCTTTTTAAGCTTCTTTCCTATGTTTTTGACAGTTTGGGTTAGTTTTATATTTTGGTCCTCAAGGTTTGAGATTCTTTCTTCTGCTTGGCTAATTCTGCTTTCCATGCTTATCAGTTTTATTTATTTCATTCACAGTATTCTTTATCACTGTTATTTCAGTTATCAACTCCTTCCTAATTTCTTCTTGTCTCTCCTTAATTCTTTTTAATCTCTCCATTAATGTCTTGATATCTAGGTTTGTAGTTTGAGACCAGTCATTCTGGGTGCTCTTCACTGTTTGCATTCCAGACTCAGTTTTCTCAGTGTCTGCCCTCCCAGGGGTCTGGGAGAGACCCATATCCTTCTTTTAGTTTTTCTTCATTTGTGTAGATTTCTCTCTCTCTCCCCTTTCCCTTCCCTTCTTTAATTCTGTTTTTCAGGGAAGGTGGTGTTGCTTTTACTTCTTTTGTTCAATCTCCTGTTCTTCCTTATGAGGGTTCTCTGGCTTTGTTCACTTTTGAGCCTGGAGTATTGACTGGGGGGTTGTATTTTTTGTAGTTTTGAGGTTTAATGGAGGAGGAATCTGTGATTCAGAATCTATTTGCTGATCCCAGTATCCAGCAACAGGTGTATGGGCACACTGGAACCTATTTCCCACTGCTTTACAATCTGTCTGTGCAGCAGGGTATAGGTTTGCTCCCTGGAGCAAAAGGAGGTGCAGAAAAGGAAAATAATGGAAGAAGGGGGTGTCAAGAGGAAGTTAGAAAGAGAGAAGAGTGAGAGGGAAAACAGACATACATACCAACTAATGGGTGAAAAAGAGACACAAGACCAGAAAAGAGTGGGAAAATAGCCACACAAACAAAATTCCCTAAAGCATACTGGTAATCACACAAAGACAGTCCAATAAAATCATGCCTTTTGATTCGTTTTTCCCCAACACAAACAGGTAGTCTAAATCAAAAAGCAAACAAAAGTGAGCAAAAGAAACAGTCAAAACAATAAAATAAAAAGTCAAAATAAGAAACCAGACTAGCTCTGGAATCTTTTCTGAGTGTTTAAAGTCTCTTCAGCTCTGATCTTTAGCCTCTCCCCTTTGCTTTCATTGCAGGCAGATAGATTTACTCCCAGCTTGGGTTTGTTCCTTTGGCTTGCTGCCTGAGAGATCTGTGAAGCTGAGTTGCCTGTATCTGATTCAGCATAGGGGAGGGGCTTTTGTCTCCTGTATAGCGACGTTACCTTAGAAACAAGGTGGAGGCTGCTCATAGGTGGGCAGGGCCATGCAAATCTCTGCCTGGAAAATGGCTGAGGTGGGCACCTCCTCTTTTACGGATTCTTTCTCTCCACCCATCCTGTCTCTCCGCTTGTCTGGGTTCATGGGTGATCCACTATGATGGGCTGTGGTGGCATATGAGGCATTGGGGATCAGCGGCACAGCTGGGTGCTGGATCTGGTTTGCCACCAACGGCCTGAGGTAGAGGTGGGAGCTGGGAGTTCACTCTTCTGGAGCTGAGAGCTGAGAGTAGCTGATCAGCACCTCCTTAAGATATACTCTATACTCTTCCCTTACACAACCATGGGGTTGCACGCTGGGTGCCTCAGCCAGAGTGGAACCAGAGCTCCAAAGGGCAGGTGGTGAGTGGTAAAAGCAGCTTTGGGCCCCACACAGGGCACTTCAGCCAGAAATGGAGCTGGCGTCTCTGAGGGGGTGGGCACCTAGAGCCTCCCTGGTTGACGGCGGCTTGAAATAGGGCTGGGCAAGGGCCCAGAATCAAGGGTTGGGAGCTGAAATTCTGAGGAGCAAGCACCAGGCTGCTGGACTGGGAGCCCAGTCAGGGAGGGAGCTGGCAGCAACTGAGTGCTGGGTGGATTAGTGTAGCCAGCAAGGGAACCCAGATCTCTACAAGGCGGTATCCAAGGGCCTCCATAGGCAGCGGCTTGGCACTGGGTGAGATGTTGTAGCTGGAGAGGGAGCTGGGATCTCCACATAGCCAGGACAGGGCCGCCTATAATGGAAGCAGCAGCTGGGGAGTTGCAATAGCCAGCCTTGTGTGGGACCGAGGGTCTCTAGGCCTCGGACTGGTGCAGCTGGCAGTGGGCAGGG
Source organism: Tarsius wallacei (assembly GCA_963574415.1). NCBI lineage: Eukaryota > Metazoa > Chordata > Mammalia > Primates > Tarsiidae > Tarsius > Tarsius wallacei. The sequence continues at coordinate 5,032 of CAUYQG010017034.1, forward strand.
GGGTGGGGGAAGGATAGTAAGAGTCTTTTTGGGAACTCACGTTCAGAGAATCTCACAGTTCCACCTATGCCATCGCCATCTTACCGGAACTCCTACATTCTTTTTTTCATGCTAAGTCTTCAAAGTCTGGTTCATATTTTGCATATATGTAGCATCTCATATTAAATTAGTTCTGTTTTAAGTGTTCAGTGGTGGCTAATATGTTGGTCAGCACAACTGTGTTGAGTATTTCATCCACTCATCACCTCTCTGATTTCAACATCTACTATAAGTCTCCTTACTTTGATTTTGTCTTTTTCTATTATTTGAACAGGTCAGATGCTTTCTCACTTCAATATCACTATACTTCCCATTTTTTTCTTTGGGAATTGCCTTCACCTAGATATCTACAACATCCCCTATATTTTCTTCAAGTGTATGCTTAAATAACTGCACTTGTCTTCCTATTTCTCCCTCTTAAATTGCACTCAAAACTTCAATTGCATCTGTCTCCACTTGGAATAAAATTACTCCTCATCATATGAAATTATTACCATTTGATTTTTTTCTAAAAAATGACAATTTTACATGGTTGAAATTATATATGTGTGCATGTGTGTGTACATGTAGCATGTGTATGTATTCAGACTGCACCTACATTCTAGAATATAAGTGATACATGTAACAAGAATTTTTGTCAGATTGTGTACATTTAGATTGCCATTGTTTAGTGCAGTGATGGTTTATGTTGAATCCTAAATAATTCAATATTTGTTTAAAAAATTGTAAAATTTAGAAAGTCCAAAAATTATTATAAATTAGAAATTACTATATAGTATGATACTGAATTCAATGAAAACAAATATTACTTAAAATAATTTGCTAGCTATACATGTTTCCTTAATCCTGGGTAACAATCCCCTTCAAAATGTAGTGGTTTAAAATAGGAGTCAGCAAATTTTTCTGTATATGACCAGATAGAAATGAGTTTTGTCATCGGAGGTCATAAAGTCTCTATTACAAATAGTTGACTCTAGTCTTGTGGCATGGAAACGCTGTAGCCAATACATATAGCAATAGGTGATGCTACCTTATAATAACAATTAACTTACAAAAACAGGAAGCAACTCCATGGGTCCTACTTCTTCAAGGCTTAATAAAACAGCAATTAGTGTAATTCTTGATTCTGTGGGTCAGGCGTGTTGCTGACAATCTAGGTCAGGCTTGGTTGATCTTAGGCTGTCTCAGGTGTCTGCAGTCAACTGATGGGTTGACTGAACTGATTGTCCAATATACAAGGTCAGACAATTAAATTCACCACTATGCACTTACACTGACAGCACGGTACAAACAACTTGGCATATCAATATCAACTGGATATACAGATGTCTCACAGCTGTGTTCATGTCAATGTGCCGCCGTGTCTTGCTGAGTGGCATTCATTATTGTTGCATGTTTTTGTGTGCGAGATTGTTGGAGCTTGAATAGAGCAATGAACAACCATCAACTTTCTTTTAAAACTTGGCAAGAGAGGAAGTGAAATCAGGGACATGTTACTCCATGTTAGTGGGGATAATGCCATAAAGAAAATGGCAGTGTACAAATGGGTTAAACATTTTTCTGAGAGGATAAAAAGTGTCACTGATGAAAAGAGGTCAGGATGGTCAGTAATGAGCAGAACTGACAAAAAAAAGCATTGCAAAAACTTGTCAAACTGTGTGTCAAAATCATCAGCTGAGTGTGAGAAGCACAGCAGACCAAATAAACATCGGTAGAGAAACAGAAAAATATTAACAGAAAATCTTAGCATGAGAAAGGTGTATGCAAAAAATGGTCTGAAGGAGGTCTTGCATCACCACAATGCACTAGCTGACACAGCACTGTCTGTGAGGGAGTTTTTAGCCTGTAGACAAATAACTGTATTGAAGCACCATTTTTACTCACCTGATCTGGCCCCCAATGACTTTTTACTTTACCCAAAGATAAAGGAAATATTGAAAGGAGAACATTTTGATAACATCAGGACATCAAAGGTAATATTATGACAGTTCTGATGGTCATTCCAGAAAAAAAGTTCCAAAACTGCTTTGATAGGTGAACAAAGCACTGGTGTTGGTACATGGCTTCTTAAAGGGAGTACTTCAAATGTGACTGTAGTGATAGTCAGCAATGACGTATGTAGCACTTTTTCTAGGATAAGTGAGTGAACTTAATTGCCAGACCTTGTACTTTACTCACATGCCTGGTGTTTGACTGGCTATTGGCTAAGGCAAGATGAGTAACCGGGTCAAGTGTCTTTCATCATTCAATATTCTAGACTCGGAATATTCATGTGGCAATTTGGCAGTATTCCAGGAAAGAGAGTGAAAGCGTACAAGGTTTCTTGAGGCCACATTCTGTTGACCAAAGGAAGTTGTAAGGTCACTCCTGAGTTACCAAGTGATGCATAATATTTACTTTTGTTGAGAGGAGTTGCAGAGAGTCATGGATACAGAGAAGAGAAAAATGACATTCATTTTTTAAGCAATCTACCACACTATGAATTTCACATATTAAACCAAATAAACTTTATCAAGAAAATGGTTCATTGGCTGGGCTTGGTGGCTCAGCCTATAATCCCAGCACTTTGGGAGGCCGAGGCAAGTGAATTGCCTGAGCTTGCGGGTTCCAGACTAGCCCAGGCAACTTGGCAAAACCTCGTCTCTACAATAAATCAAAACTTAGCCAGGCTTGGGAGCTTGCGCCTGTAGTTCTGGCTGCTTGAAAGGCTGAGGGCAAAGGATTGCCAGAGCTCAGCAGGTTGACGCTGGGATGGCCATGAGCATGCCACTGCACTGCAGCCTGTGCAATGGTGTGAGATTCCAACTCAAAAAAAAAAAAAAAAAAAAACAGAAGGAAAGAAAACAGTTCATTATTAAAAATGCTTTGTATGTGTGTCAAGTAAATAAATATGAAAACACCATTTTTTTTTTTTATGAGTTGGAGTCTCACTCTGTCACCCAGACTGGAGTGCAGTGGCCACACCCAGCCACTGCAGCCTCGACCTGCTGGCCTCCGGCGATCCTTCCGCCTCAGCCTTCCATGTAGCTGGAACTACAGGCGTGCGGTACCATGCCCGGCTTATTTTTGATTTATTGCAGAGATGAGGTCTCGCCAAGTTGCCCGGGTGGGTCTCGAACCCACAGGCTCAGGCGATCCACTCACCTCAGCCTCCCAAAGTGCTGGGATTACAGGCTGAGCCACCGAGCCCGGCTGAAAAACACCATCTTTTACTACATAAACAGTTACCATTGTTTGAGTTACATGATTGTTTGAATTTGGTGACTATTAATCTTTGTCAATACCTGTAGATATTTGTATATTGTTTTAATTATACATGCCCAATTTTGACTGTTATTTGTCTCATCAGAACTATCTGTGCCTGTACTGTGTCTTTCAATTTGTAGTTTCAGCTAAAGAGTCTTATGATTTCTATTTTATTATTAAAATTAGAATATCAGAAGTACATCTCTTATCAAGGTACTTACGTTAATGCTTTTATTATGGTAGAAAATGCTGAAACTTCAACCCCTTGAAAATAAATAATTCTAGATTTTAAACTCTGGAGTAACATATCACCATGATGACTTTCATTTTGGTGGTACCGTAAAGGTAGTTGATTCAGTCAAATAATTTATTACCTGCTTATCTCTGTTTGCTTCACCAAGCTGCTTGGAAAATGAAATCATATGTGACTGGCCAGAATGCAGTTCATAGAAACAGATACATACCCATTAAAGGTATTGATAGATCTAAACTAGCAGAGCAGAAAGAACTTGTTCTTTATGGTAATGATTACTCTTTTTTTCCCCCATATACTGCCTTCTCCACTTAGGAAAGAAAAAAATCTTTAAAACCAAAGTATTTTCAGAGCATTTAACTCTTCAGAAAATAGGTGTAAAATGTAGGTTGTGTCTAATAAGGTTATATTTGTTGGAAAAATCACTTCATATTTTTAAATGAAAAATATTAAATTAATTAATAGAAAATTTCTATACCCTTCACTCCAGCCACATTGAAAATAGTAAGATGAAATGGAGTTAGAAGTTAATTATATAAGTAATCCAGCTCATCAAGGCAATTTTCCTCAATTAACTAAATGTTTTGAATAACTGATCTAGAAAAGTGTCACATTTGTCTTTGTGATTTTATTTGGGTTAAATTGATGTCTCCCCACTGGGTGAATTCATATTAATATTGAGATGCACTTTGGTATTGTTGTCTGGATGTCTCATATAGAATGATGAGTATCACAGTTATTTATGGAAATATGTGAACTTAATTTACTCTGCTGTCATTTCTAACTAAAGAAAGTAATTGTAGGGAGGGGTATTGATTAAAACTGAATATACCATAAAACATTTACATTATGAGAAGAGTTTATTAATTTTCTTTTAAAATGTCACACAACATAGTGTTACTCGCACTTTCTTTGATATGAGATGCACCATATGTAAAAGGATTCATTTCATATTAGGAAATTTGCTCAAGGAATAAATGCTTAAAAACTCTTGAGAGCATAAATTTCTCAGTTATTCTTCATTCAGCAGCAGTGACTTTTGTTTCAAAAAATCCTCAAGCCCTTTTAAATTCAGACACACAGATTATATTTATACAAAAAGACAATAAAACGGGGCATATAGTATATTCATAACTCAGTTTTATAGCTTTGGGTTAAAAAAATAGTGTTTCTAAGGCTGTGAATTTTCTTTTGGGTATTTGGCATATAATTAATGTATATCACAAACAAATGGTGATTCTAGCACTTCTGTTTTCTTGTCTTATGTAAATGAAAAATATGTCTTTCTCAAAAAAGTTAATCAGCATGTCTAAAGTTAATACATAATATTACAGTAAGATCTAATGGAATATAGTCATAAGGGGCTCACTATTCCATAATAATGTTCACTCTTATTTGTTTTATTTATACCTTCGTAGACTTAAAAACATTTTAATTTATCTCAACTGATTATTATTTTAATGTGAAGTTCCTCTAGCCTTTGTATAATTGCATGGACTTAAAACCCTTGTATCTTCTTTAGCTTAGGATAGCTAACTACTCCATGACTTAGCAAAAACAAAACAAAACAGACAATACCCTCAGGTTAAAAGAAGGAAAGACAAGAGAAAGAATCCCTTCAAGGTGTCAACCCCCTGACCATCCCTATTGAATCCTGATAGCAGTGAACCAAATGAGAAAATTGTGACTGTATATTATTTCTGCTTATCAGGTTTTGGAATTCCAGAGACAAACTTTTTCATGGAAATTTCTACATTGTGCTTCACAATACAGAAAACGTCCAATTCTTGTTAGATTATCTTTCTATTTTATTTTACTCAAGTTAACTGTTACTGATTTAACTACAAAAAACTGTAAGTTTTCACATTGAGATCTCTGCAACTTATTTGCTTAAAGTGCCCCAATTTATTTTAATAGAATCTAATTTAACATTAAAAAGTGAAACAAAGTAACTTAGTATGCTAAAATTAAATACTCATTCACATTTAATTAGTTCGTATACAAAAATATCTGTGCATGATTCTATAAATGATAGTACAGCTATCTTTTAGAAAGTTTGAAAACGGAGAAACTACACTTTAAAAATCTCTTTATTCTTACCCAGTCGCTCCATGATTTCTATTAGTTTGCAAGTCTTTATTGTTCCTGAAACTTAAAGGTCCGTGGTTGTGAGTTATCACATAATCATTTAAGTTGTCTATGTTCGAAACTGAGTAAGAACACAGGAAAAAATATTCTTCTACACAAGCTGTAATAGTGTAGTAATGTAATAGTGTAGCCACTGAATAGACAAACATGCCACCAAAATGAGCAGGATAAAGGGTTACAGCCAAGGACCATAGCAGAAATACTGTATTTAGTCACCACATTACTGGAATAGCCTGCCAAAAGCAAACAGACACCCTATCACCATTTATAACTTCTTCAGCAGGAAGTCATGATGCTTGGTGGGTGTTCAGTGAATGTTGGAAGACTGCTGTGCCCTGAATTAGTTTTATTCTCTTACAAAAAAGGAAAAAAGAGATGAGTACACAATGAGAGAGAAAGAGAGAGAGAGAGAGAGAGAGGGAGGGAGAAAAAGAGAGAGAGAGGAGAAAGACCATGTGAATATTAATGACTATTGCTTCATAAGATTCTTGGACTTTGTTGATATTTTAATGTGTATCACACACACACACACATATAGCATTATTTTATAGACACATATAATACATGTTATTTTGTTACTTACATATTGTTATTTTATAATAGTTTATAAGGGCTATTTAAGACTAGAACAATCCACTTAATAACACAGACAATAGCATTTTAGTGGTATGGATTACAAGATATAAGCATTATTCTTTCCAGTAAGGTGGAATCTCATTAACCTGACAAAATAGAGTCTGAAGAAATACAGAACAAGGGAAAGCAGTGAAATAGAAAAGGAGATAAAAAGTGTTTAGGGACTTTCTCACTGATGATCTTAAATAAATGTGAGCCAAATTATTACTCTTCTTACACCATTTTGTCCACTGAAAATAAAGAAAACTAGTCAGAAAGATAAATGGTCAAGAGACAAATATCATGGGAGAGCTAGGGCCCAGAATGGCAGGGAAGTCTTCCTTCATCCCTACAAAGTAACTGCAACATTTAGATAACAGTTGTTTTCCATTTCCTTTTTATTCCTACTCATATCAGGAAATCCTTCTTTTTCATTTTCTGTTTATTCAAAAGCACCTATTGAGTATCTTTGTTCTCTTTAAATCTGCATGTTTTTTCGTTTTTATATATAACTCACCTATTTTTGTTTCCCACCTTTAAATATTATCTGTTCAATTCTTGCATTTCTCTTTCAAAATATCATAAAAATATCAAAATCTGTTGTTCCATAAAGTTTTCCCAAAGCATGGAGAATTTTATTTAAACGATATTGCAGATATGTAGGATGAACAGTCTCAAGATTTTACCTACAACATGAGAACTGTACTTACCTGTGTTGGTTGAGGAGTTTGTGTTAACTAAGTGGATTTTAGCTTCCTTTGTCAAAAAAAAGAAAAAAAGTAACCACTTGAGATGATAGTATACTAATTTACTTTACCCTAGTAACCTTTTAAATATCTCCATATATATCTCATAACATTGTTGTAAACCTCAAATATGTACAATAATATTATTTAAAAATAAATGATTTTTCCTAATTTAAGTTTATAATCTCAAATTATGATACATATTATGAGATATATGATACAATATTTGAAACTGTAACTTGATAAGAACTGTCTGGAAAAGATATGCTTTTTACATATTAATTTTAATTTTATTGTCTGTATAGGTATAACACATCATCATCTATAAATAGAGTAATGCCAGATAAATTATCTCTAAAATTTAATGCTTCTTCTCATAAACTGTAAATTTGCATAATAATAATGGGGCATAAGTGAACTTAAGTAAATGTTTAATGAAGAAAATATGCCACCTATATAAGTTTTTTTTTACCATAAAAGTTAGTCACCATCTTGATTGTCCATACATATAAATATAAGTTTTAAATTGAGTGCTACATATTGCTATTCTCTTTTATTTGCGTATCATTTTCAGTATGATAATTTTAATAAATTCCTATTTTATATGATTTTGCTTTAGATGTTTTATAAAATAAGGTCAAAAGTCCAATAAAAAATAAAAATCGTGATTAAAAATAAAAGTACACAAATCAACATAAAGTTAAGTTCATGTAGATAGCAAGGACTCAGTAAATACATCTAACATACTTAACTTAGGCACTCCACAGATGTTGACAAATCATAAGAATTGTGAAGGTGGTAATGTTGACAGTGAAAGACATATCCTTAGAATTCAACTTAATTACTCTTAAAGGTAATGAGAACTATTTAAGTGATGAAACAGATCTTATTTCGTAAAAGATATAACCTACATAAAATGCACACTTTGTAAAATAGTATCGAGAATTTTAAGAATTTGACACGAGTACTGAATGACTTTTTGTTGCTTCATTTTCTAAGTGCAGTGCTTTGCCCTTAAAACTTACCACAATTTAAATAAAAAATATATGTACATCTATCCATGTCTTTAAAAATCTCTTCCATGCAGCTTTAAGCAGAGTTTTTTTTTCTCATTGATTTGGAAAAGTTATGCTACAAAAACAATAGTCTGGATCTATTTTTTCAACTTTGTAACAACGATATGGATTTTAGTGTTAACATAATAGACCATACATTTTAAAAAATTAAACAATTGCATGGTTTAATATAAGTTACGTAAGGAACAAGGAAATATTACAAACCATCATGTTTCCATGCAAGCATGGAACTCTAATATTTATAACGAATTTCAAAGAAAGAATTCTCTACTCTTCTGCTCTCCAAATAGAAGGTGTCCAATTTAATTGTTTCATAAATTAACATCTTATTAATTGTCAAAATAAGGAAACCAAAGAGTGGTCTATAGCTGTCTCATATTTAAAGCCTTGGTGTAGTTTCTACTGACCAATTTTTATCATTTATTATCCAGTAAATTGGTGTTACTTATCTTTTTCTAATTAACTTTAATACACTAATAGCTAGGGAAGTAGATTCATGAGAATTTTTGAAGTAAAATTTATGCAGTGGCTTTTTAAACATTAATTAAAACCATACAATGCCTCAGAGTTAAAATTATATTCTGGTATGAATAGTTCAAATCCATGACATTCCTTCAAGCAATTACTTCTGATGGAATAAAATGTGTGACTGATAATGATGGTTATATTAATGTAATAACTTTTAAACAATACGAGGAATATTTGTGTTTATTTTGTTGTGGCACACATCTACCCAATTTACTTTCCAAATTTAAATGTACTGCTTAAAGTTTAGATCCTAAAATGAAAACCAGACTTCTGATATTTCTGGAATATTCTAATTATATCAATGAGAGATAAAAGATTGCTTGAGATTCAGGATGTAGCTGTACCCTTTTATATCTCAAAAATATGTCCAAATTAATTATGTAAACTGTGAACATTACACAGGCATTCAATAAGAGAAAGTATTCATATCTAAATATCAGCAAGAAGATGATCATTAAACAAACTACTTGCTTCCTCAGATATGCCACACTTTCCTGCCTTGATGTATACTCATTATTATTATTATTTTTTAATCATTGTCTTCTCCCAGGTAAGCTTATCCTTCAAGCCCCCTACCAGCGTTTATATTATACTTCCTGTGATTTTCTTCCCTGGAATTAATTGTTCCTTTTCTCTGCTTCTATGAAACCATATACTTAACTTCTATTATAACACATTTCACAAGGCATTATAGTTATTTCCTTAGGCATTTGTCTCTCTGTAAGACTTTATATTTCTTGAGAAGGCCAAATACTGACAGATCTTCTATCCCCAGCACAAAGCATATAAACTGACATGCCTCAATTACCTAATATATATTTGCTGAATGAGTGAATATACAATCACTCAAGAGAGTTGTTTAATCTCAGATTTGGGGCCAGAATGAATGATCATGCTGTGACCTAGAAAGGTTGTTAAGCTAGATACTGCCAAGCAACACCAGATTGCATTGCTGGATGGTGGTTCTTATCTGGCTGTTTGTGGATTTTATCTACATGAACCAATTAAACTAGACTGCAAATAAAGTTAGTACCCCTTGCTTTGGCTTTCTTTAGTGTGTCCCACTCTTGCTGTCTAACAAGCACTCTGAAATATCAGGCCTGACACCTTCTCCAAGTTAATGAAGACAATTTAATGTATAGGATCATTCATTTTGAGATTCTGAGGTCACTGATTTAAAAACCAAAATAAAACTCCAGTTAAAACTGTAACTTGCATAGCAACTGGCCATCTGTGTGAGACCCATTGGGATAAACTTATCAGAAAAGTCTGTTAAATACATAAGTTACTTTATGAGCATAACTATTTTTCTAAGATGTTTTTACTCCTATAGTTCTCTGGGAGCACATTTACTATATTAATATCCCAACTGTTTTTGTGGCCTGATGTACCTACCAATGTGTTCACTATACTTCGACACTCTAATTTCTTTATGCAGCATTTATGGGTCTTAAATATTATTTCCCTAAAGGTTTCATTTTACCGGGATAGCACTGAATTTAGTCAAAAACATCCTCACAAAGCTCCTTGGATTTAGAATTCTAGGGTTTTATGTTTCTGGTAGAGGTGCTGAGTCATCACGTAGCTCCAGGTCAGTCAATTAACTTCTTTATTCCTAAATTTATTCTACATAGGATAAGTAGTATAGCACAAGAATGTCTTTGGATTCACAAATAAATAAAAAGTTTTTACAGAGTAAATCCTTCTTAGGTTACTTATTTGCACCAGAAAGATTACGTATGCTAATAAGACTTAAGTCTGCTGTACCTGCAATCTTAAACCAGGGCTCTTGGGATGGGCCCCACATGCTGTGCTTATTATGTTTCAGTTCATGATCACTACTTCTACCTCTGGCATGAGTAAAGAGTAGATACTCAGCAAAGATTTTCTGACTTGAAGTAATTAATTCCCCACTCATCCATTCATTTAGAAAACATTTATCATGTGCCCAATATCAGCCCATTGATATCAGACATGTGTATTCCAATAATTCTGAGGACCATTTTTTTCTTATTGTTTTAAAAAGCAAAATAGCAAGTGGTTTTTAAGCTACTGCTGAATATCGATGGACAAACACTTTTGAGAAAATGATGTCATGATTTCCAAAAATATGAGACAAATAATAACAGTAAAATAATATATTTGTTAACCACTTACCTACAAATCTCCACGGTGAATAGTTTAGAGTTCCATGGGGCTTAATAAATATATCTGGGCAGGATGTCTTTATGAGATAATTACATATCAAGAAACTGATGGCCAGAGGGCTTAAGTAATGTACACAATACATGACAGTCTTAAAATTGAAAAGCTGCTTTTCTAAATATAGATTCTAAGATCTTAAGAATCACAGTAAAGAGAGTACTTACATTCCAAAAAAATTGGAGATATTCATTTGTGTATATAAGCATCACAGCTACTCCAAGTGCTGATAAGTTGTCAGACTATTAACAGAATATACTTCAGTGTTGGTGGTTAATAGACTAGAGCTTTTCTGTCAGCTAACCTCTTCAAACTTGACCCTTCAGAAGGAATCCTGTAATAGTAATTAATAAGAGGTACATTTTTTGTAGATTGGGAAAGAAAAACTTAATAAAGCATTACTATTTTAAGTTGAATAAAGAAATGAGGCACAAAGGTCAAATTAACCAAAGAATTTGGGAGGAATGAGATAGAATATTTTCATTTCTTAGTAAAATTTTACATTGTGGCTTTCCAATTTTATATCAGATAAAATTATAAAAGAAATGGTGTTTTTGTTCCAGGTGGTTAATATAGGGACAGAGTCAACCAGTCCAAATTAATATCATTCTCTAATGAATAGGATGTATCAGTCAGAATAGGTAGCTCATGGTATATTAATAAAAGTCACTAAATTTTATAGTTCAAAACAATAGTAATAAAACAAACTGTTTTCTGACTTAGTCTGAACATCCATTGCTGCTCAGTCATGGACTCTGATCTGCTTTGCTGTGACTCAAGGTTGCAGGACGAGGGAAGTTCTTTCTCAATGCTTCCTTAATTGCTGAGGCAGGAGGCAGAAAATGAACAAATTACACATCTGGCTTCCAGAGCCTCTTCTGGGAAAGAACATAGGTCAGTTGAGGGGCTACAGATACTTTAGCCAAGGTATTTAGGTGGCCACTATACCTGCATTTTATATTTCTGAGAAGATATTTTGATATTAGTTTCTAAAACTTCCCATCCAGAAGTAAACTTTTCTAATAAAAAAAATCATACTTTAATTTCACAAAATAACCATCTGGAATTTTTCAATTTTGTTCAAAATTATTTTCAACATTTTTTTGCCCCCACCTTAGGAAGGAACTCATTCACATAATGTACATTTTTATTATAGAGAAGTGAATTGATTAAGGTGGCCTTTAAATTAAATACGATTTTAAAGCGATCCTTTCGCCTCAGCCTTCCAAGTAGCTGGAACTACAGGCACGCGCCACCACACTCAGCTATTTTTTTTTTATTTATTGTAGAGACGAGATCTCGCCAAGCTGCCCAGGCTGGTCTCGGACCTCTGGATTCAGACAATCCTCTTGCCTCTGCCTCCCAAAGTGCTGGGATTTCAGGTGTGAGCCACTGTGCCTGGCCAGAGTTTTGTCCATTATTAACACCCTGCATTGGTGAGTTGATGTGGTACATTTGTTACAAACAATGAGCCAATACTGATATGTTATTTATTAACTATAAGCCATAGTTTACATTCTAGTTCACATGTATCGTTCTATGGGGTTTAATAAATATATCCATCATTATGTCATACCCTATCATGCTCCAACTTTTGTTCCTTCTTCCCTCCTCCGAAATCCTAGAAAGCACTGGTCTTTTTACTGTGTACATAGTATTGTTGTCTTTTCCAGTAAGTCATGTAGTTGAAATCACATAGTACATATTCTTTTCAGATTGGCAGGTTTTACTTAGCACTATATATCTATAATTCATTTGTGTATTTGTATGATTTAGTAGCTCATAATTTTATATTACTGATTAATATCCCATTCTATGCATGTGCCATGGTTTAGTGATTCATTCACCTACTGAAGACATCTAGCTTGCTTCCAGTTTATACTGGTTATGAATAACACTGCCATAAACATTTGTGTACAGTTTTTCCATAGAGATAAATTTTCAAACTAGTTGGGTAATATCTCTGTGTATGTGTGCTGAGTTGTGCAGTAAGAAACATGCTTACTTTGTAGAACACTGTCAGACTGTCTTCCAAAATGGCTGTAAAATTTTGCATTCCCATCAGGAATGATTAAGAGTCACTGTTCTGCGCAATATGATATCATCACTTTTTTATATTAGGCATCAAATAGATATGTTTCTTGTTTTGCTTTGATATGCTTATTTGCCATCTATAATTCTTCTTTAGTACAGTGTCTTTTCAAGACTTTTGTGCATTTCTTCTTTTTTTTTTGAGTTGGAGTCTCACTCTGTCGCCCAGACTGGAGTGCAGTGGCATGCTCCCAGCCACTGCTGGGCTCCAGCGATCCTTCCGCCTCAGCCTTCCAAATAGCTGGAACTACAGATGCACACTACCACGCCCAGCTAATTTTTTTGATTTATTGTAGAGTTGAGGTCTCGCCAAGTTGCCCAGGCGGGTCTTGAACCCGTGGGCTCAGGCAATCCACTCACCTCAACCTCCCAAAGCGCGGGATTACAGGCTGAGCCACCGAGCCCGGCTCATTTCTTCATTTTTTAATGGTTTTTTTCACTTTCTATATTTAAGATAAAATCCTCTAAATAATAGACATTTTGGAAATATTTTCTCTACTCTGAAGCCAGACTTTAATCCTCTTAAAAATGTTTTTTGCATAGAAGAAGGTTTTGATTTTGATAAAGTCCAACTTTAAGTTCAATAGAAAAATATCTCTGTTGCTTCTTATCATTTAAAAACTCACCTGGTCCATGATGATAATTTCCCTTATAAAAAAAGTCAACTAAAGAAGGACTTCAATTATATCTGCAAATCCCTTCACTTTATAACACAATTACAAGATTGATCTACCAGTATTTTTACAAGTTCTGGTCACACTTGAGGGGGTGGATTACACAGGGCATGTACATAAGGGATGCGGATACTGGAGGCTGTCTACCACATTCCACCCTCAACAGATTTCTCTATATTACATTCCACCCTCAACTACTCACATCCTTTCCAAATTCAGAACACATTCAGCAGGGCATGGTGCTTTTGGGAGGCAGAGGTGGGAGGATTGCTTGAGCCCAGGGGTTTGAGACCAGCCTACAGTAAATCAAAAAATTAGCTGGGCATGATGGTGCATGCCTGTAGTTTCAGTTACTTGGAAGGCTGAAGCAGAAGGATTGCCTGAGTTCAGCAGATTGATGGCTTTGAAGGTGCCACAGCCGACCAGCCTAGTGCATTGCACTTCGACTAAAAAAACCCCCCAAAACAAAAAGTCATCCTTTCTCAAGTTTTCTGAGTTTCACCCTCCAAAAATATACACAGTATAATTTTATTTTAAATTACATATTTGTAAAATAGCACTTGACAAAAAAACAATAAAAATACACTTTATATGTAGTCTGATAATATAATAATAAAAATACACACAAATTGTATGTATGGTTACCATTGGGTGGTAAAAATACAGTTGTTTATTAATTTTTATCCTCATAATTTCTATGTTTTTCTCTAAATTTTATAAAATTAACGTTATAACAGCAATTATAAAAAGTAATGTATTTGGGGAAGAAAAAACTTGTCCTTTTGAGTGTCCAGACTCTAATTATTTAGAAGCTATATAATCTTTTATTAGTTTTCAATGCATCGTTAATGCTTAAAATGGTTATCTTAGCACTGTGGGAACATTTAACATTTACAATTTTTTTGTATGTAAGAAATTCTTTTTTTTTTATACACACATGTATTTAATTATATACTATAGTTATATATTATAGAAATGGCAAAATGCAGAATGTATGAAGTTTCAGGTTGCCTTTTTCTTTTTTTTTTATTTTATTTTATTTTATTTTATTATGTTATTGTGGGGTACAGTTAGGGGTTAGGCATACAAAAATATTTCGTTCAGGTACCCTTGTTGATAAGAGGTGTCTCCCCATCCCCATATACCCACCACCATTAATCCCATCCCCCTCACCCCCCCCCCCCCAGTTTCCCACCACAGTCAGTCA
>CAUYQG010017038.1:0-11424 GCA_963574415.1 Tarsius wallacei
CTTGTATTTAGCAAGTATATGGTTGCTTTCAGAGAGTTTAAAATGAAGCTGAGGCGGAAGGATCGCCGGAGCCCAGCAGGTCGAGGCTGCGGTGGCCGGGAGCGGCCACTGCACTCCAGTCTGGGCAACAGAGTGAGACTCCAACTCAAAAACAAAAACAAAAAAACAAACAAAAAAAATTTCCTTTAAAAAATGATTTTGCTGTTTAAAAAAAGTTTCAAAAACGGTAGACTTATGAGAATTGATAGAATTTTCTCTAGAATGCATTTTATGAGGATCAGCACGCCATAATTACTGTAAAAAACAGTATTAGCTACTCAGTTTTTATTTTTAAATGCCAAGAAATGAAAGGCAGGCATGCCGGTCACGGTCCATTGCAGAAGGAACCAGTACTCCACTTGCATTTCCTGGTACACTACTGGCAAGCAGTGGGGGAGGGGGCAGGCGGCACAGGGGAGCAGTAGAGGGAGCGGTTTCCAGTGTCCAAATAAGCCGGTGCGACACCAAAATAAGCGTCCTTGGTACTGGCCCATCGCATTAGCCAGCAATGCTAACATGCACCGTGAGCCATGGGTCAGGGCGGGAATAAAGTTGGCCATCTTTGTATGCCACAACCACGAACACCTCCGAATCAGAAGGACAAGTCAATATTGCCTCTGTGTGCAAGCCTTGAGCTGCAGCTGCTTAACTTATGTCCATTCCATTATTTTAACGTAGGTACTGAGGAACAGAAAAAACTTGTCATTGGTGGAGAAGCCTGTCTGTGGGGAGAGTATGTGGATGCAACTAACCTCACTCCAAGATTATGGTATGGAATCTGCATGATAACATCTGAATTCAGAATTAAGATGCCTTCGCTTTCTTTCTCCATCCAAGCAGGAAAGCACTAGGAGTTTCTCCAAGCATATGATTTAGATCCTTATTTTTAAAAACATGAATTTAAACTGCTTTGGGAAATGTGTGGTTTAAATTTCAGGCCTCGGGCGAGTGCTGTTGGTGAGAGACTCTGGAGTCCCAGTGATGTCAGAGATGTGGATGACGCCTATGACAGACTAACGAGGCACCGCTGCAGAATGGTCAGGTCAGAAACACTTATTTCTCAAGCTAGGATACTATAAAGTCCAGTGTGATTTTTAATTTATTCAGGGTTGGCTAGTTTCTTGAGTTTTTTTTTTTTTTTTTTGCTACAAATAGAAATTTATGTTACCTAAGAAGCAGTAATTTAGGAAGAAACTGGGACTTATTTTTTTAGGTAAGGGAACAATACCTAAAAGAGAACACAGTTGGACTTGTGACTGTTTTTATAGATATATACGATTTTGATGTAACGTGCTACTACATCTTGAGTCCTTTAGCAATTGATTTTCTTCCTTTTTTCATTAATTGCTGTTGTGATTTAGTGATTCTGGTTTAATCTCCTAAGTCCTTTAAGAGGGCAGATGAGGCATGTCAACCTGAAGTACCTTTCATTCATATGTTCTGTCTGCAGACGTGGAATAACTGCACAACCTCTTTTCGTTGGATATTGTGGCCAGGAGGGCTAGACGTAAAACTGAGGCAAAACAAGCACAGGAAGAGGCCACAGCAATCTGTGCTACAATCAACTTGATTATGAAATCATGTAAATTAAGATACTGTTTTTTGAATAAAATATTTTCATTGATTGAACCTCTGTCTTATTTTGCATTACGTATGAAGATTGGCATCTTTCTTGTGAGAGAAGCTTAAAAAACAAAGGAAACAAAACCAAAGGTTGAGTCTTTACTGCCAAAAGTAAGAACTTCACAGATGAACACGACTCGGGTACCTTTGTCTAAAACATCAAAATACATTTCTCATTATTTAAATTAAAGCGGGTGGCTCCAGTGCTATTGTCAGTTTTCTAGTCACACCTTTGATCTAGGTCCTTGAATGTACTGAAATAGTAATTTATTTGCCCAGTAAATGAAGCGAAAAAAATTGTCCTTAATGAAAATGAAGTAGGCAGGTGCTCCTGGATTTCTCTCCAAGGACCTAAAACGCTGAGGCCAAGCCCCTTATCCGGCTGAGCAGTGTACTCTGGTCTTGAGGATTCATGGCTTGATAAGCAGATAGTTCTAAGGCGAAAGTAGCTGAGCCTGATGTTAGTGTTCGAAGCACAGTTGAATAACCCTAGGCAAAATAATTTAAGTCATTTATCTCATCAAATGTAAGCCTCTTCTCTTCCTGTTGATTATCTTTTTACTAGTGACAGGAAAAAGTAATTATGTCACTCATGTGGCTTAGCCCATATTGCTTCCCTCAAACAGATCATTTAGTCTTTTTTTCCCCAGAGAAATCAAATATGCCAGTATGTTGCAGATGTATTCTGTGGTCCTGGTATTTGATACTAAGATACCTTTCCTACTAACTGTGCTGGTGCCCTGGAGCAGGAGAGGCTGAAGGGCGAGAAGAATGATGCTTACCTTAAATCTGACAGTGGAAGAAGTAAGAGAAGTGTGGGGAGGGGGGTCGCTTTGACTGGTGCCACCTTTTGGAGCTGGACACCTCAAGCTTGTGGTTCCAGAACTGAACATGACCCCCCGAATGCCTTGAATTTCCTCAATAATTTTAATTCAAACCTGTTCCTGGTGGTTGAAGTTTAACATGGATTCTCTAAACCAAGGAAAATCTGATGCTTCTCTCAGATTATTGATAGTCCATTTTCACTTGCCATATGTAACCCCCCCTCAACTAAAAACAATATATACTTTTCAGTCACAAAGTACCTACCATAATTTCTGCTAAAGGAACAAATCCAATAACAACTCTGTTGTCCTGGCGAGTCTGGATTTCCTGAATGTTCCCTCTTCTTTGTGCCAGATCTGCCAGGACAGGGCTGAGATAATCTCTAGTTACTGTAACCTCGAGATTCATCAGAGGCTCTAAAACTTGCTTATCGGCTTTCTTCAGAGCCTAGAGAAATTAAAGACTGTTAACCACTCTTTCATATATAAAAACTTAAATACTGTCCATAAGCCCTTATGCCTAAGGCTCTAGCAAAAAGACTTAAGCTTAGTTTAAATCTCCCTATAAAGTTAACACTTTATAAAAAGTCAAGAACTTCACTATTTGCCTGTACATGCATGATAATAGTATGTCCAGACCTCTCAAATGGTGTTTTACAAGGGGGTGTTTAGTGAGGCTTGATATACACAGCGCCTGTGAACATGTGGCTAGTCACAGAAGAAAGCAGTCCTCCCCTTTCGATCAAAGACTTGTTTCTTCATATTTAAACCTCATGTTTCTGTTCCTGATGTCTACAGGTACAGTCCATGCCACATGCCAGAGAAGGCAATAAAGGAAGGGAAATAAAGGGGAGAGCTTTAAAAAAAGAAAAAGAAAAATATAATTTAAAATCCGTCTTTGCGTAACTGTTTAGAATCTTAACTTCAAAGCCCAAGAACATGCACATAAAGAATACGGAAACTGAAAATGTCTTTCAGAATAAAATAGAGTGGGAAAAGGTAAAACTTGGGAAAAATGCTACAACTAAAACAAGGACTGAACTCTGTGTGTGCAGAATCTACTGTACTCATGGAACTGTTCTTAGTCCTCTTTTCACAATCTTTTCTTTGTCAATATTACCTAACTGCAGAGCTTTGAAAGCACCTATGTGGCCTCCTCAAAAACTGATCTAAATCCTGCCCAGTGCAATCTCTGCCCCAGTCTTGTACTCCATTGGCCTGCTTTAGGATGGCGTCTGAATATCCCACAGCTCCCCAAGATGCCCCAAACTGAGTGCATCATTTTCTCCTCCAAGCACTCTGCTCTGCTCTTCCCTGTGGCTGCAGATGGCATCCCTAGTCTTCAGATCACTTGGATAGGCATCTTTCACTTTCTTTTCTCCGAGTATGCTGGAAGGTCTCCACTCCTATTACTGATATCCTGGCTCACAGCTTAGTCCATTTCCTGTCCTAGACTCTCTTTTCCCCACTCTAATCCCTTCTGTAAGCCACTGATTACATTTCCCTCTTCAAAAACTCTAAATTACTCTCCATTGTTCTCAGAACAAAGTTCAAGCTCCTTAATGTAGTTCTTAAAGGTTTCTCTACAGTCGGACTCCATTTTACTTTGCCAGCACCATCTTTTACTGCTCCCTTGCCTTCAGCTAACACTGCAGCTAAAAGGAGTCTCTAATCTCTGTCTGGAAAGCCCGCCACCGTACTTAAATCTTCCAACACCATCACAGCTCAAATATTAATTTCTTTCCAAGAATCCTCTCCAGTTCCCTGCTTCCCAGCTCTTACGGCATTTGGCCCATTTTATCTAATACTTTGGCTACTTGGCTATATCTTATTAAATCACAAGCTACTTTAGGTAGAGAAAATATCCTATTTGTGTCCTTCTCAGAGCCCAGTGAATTGTAAGCACTACATGAACGACTCAATAAATACATGAAGCACCACTAACTTCCCATAAGCAGAGAGAAGGAGCTTTCCCACCAGGTGATATTTACAAGGGTAGAAGTACTTTCATCAGGCGTTATTTTATTTAAAGTAGTGAATTAAAGCTAAAGACTAAATGTAAGCCTCCACAAAGCTAATTCTTGATCTCTAGTACAATCTAATTAAAAAGGCTAATCAACTCAGAAATACATAAAGATTTTATTTTTAGAAAGCATATTACTTTTTGAGGGAGAGGCCAATATATTGGGGCTTGGGGTTAATTTAGAAACGTAACATGTTTTTGGATTACCATTATTTTAATGTTAAAACGAATTTTGGAAGAAATAAAAATCTGAAAGTGAATTTTCTTAACAATATAATCATGACTCCTTTGTGGGAGATACTTCTAACTGCACTCTTAGGTGAACAATATTTAAATAATTTATTTTTTCAAAGCATAGTTTTTTGTTTTTTGTTTTTAAACGAAAAAGTCTTTTAGGAAGTATGAATTTTGGGCCGGGTGTGGTGGCTCATGCCTTTAATTCTAGCACTTTGGGATGCCGAGGTGAGAGGATTGTTAGAGTTAGGGTTAGGGTTAGCCCGGGCAACTTGGCGAGACTTCATTTCCACAATAAATCAAAAAATCAGCCGGGCATGGTGGCGTGTGCCTGTAGTTCCAGCTATTTGGAAGGCTGAGGCGGAAGGGTCGCCTGAGCCCAGCAAGTCAAGGCTGTGGTGGCTGTGAGCGTGCTACTGCACTCCAGCCTGAGTGACAGAGTGAGATCCCAACTCAAAGAAAAAAGAAAAAAGAAAAAGAAGTATGAATTTAACTCCTATGTAAGAGAGATTAAATTCACGCTTATCAAGTCAGGGGCTGGGTAAGTTAACTTAATAATTGTGGATTAAAATAAAACTAGAGATAATTAGGTCTCAAACACAGTTCAAGTATTGGAAATGGTTATAAAAGCAAATGTTATAATGCAAAATCAACCACCTACAAAACTTGAGTTGTCCAACGCTAGGAAGAATGCCTGGAAACAGCACACTACACTCCTGGAATTAATCCAGCTCTGGTAGGTTACTGTGGCAGGAAGCAGAGGATCTGTGACACTCGAGGACATACCCTGCCCCAGGTAACCACACAAAGGTAACCACATTGCTTGATGCTTTGAGAAGGGAAGGTACTTACCCTAAGTCTGCTATTCAGTGAGACTAATCTGGTGTCAATGGGCCTTGGTCAAAACACTCTTATTTGAATAAATATAAACTCCAAAATTGGAACAAACATTAGCTCTTCAATGTCCTTTACATTACAGTCCATCTTGTGTCAAGCTAACCCCACATCTGTCCTCTACTCAAACTTACCAAGCTTGCCTCTAATGGCTGTTTATCTGGTATACAGAGATGCTACTTAAGGACACTTGCCTCTTTGCTAAAATCAGAGGATATTTCAATAGCAATCCATCTTACACTAATTTCTAAGATTTCTTTCAAAAGAAATTCTTAGTTTTTTTTTCAAACCTGGTGATGAAGAAATCAAAGATTCTCTATAGTAAGAACACTTGCTGACCACAAGGCTCAGGAGGCAAAGATACAAAGTAAGGCTCTGTACGCACAGCTATATGCAAGACTCATGCTACTACATTTGGGAAAGTCTCCTTAAAACAGTAAGGAAGGAGTAGGATCGTTCCATACCTTTTGTACGCATCTTGAGACACAGGCGGAAATCATAGTTGTGGAGGTACCAGGATGAATTATCAGGGAATGTAACATAATTGCCACATCTTGAATTGGGGATCCGAGCAATGGACCTAAGCAAGGAAAAGAGTTGTACTGTGCTATGACTTAATATGTAGTAAGGAGTGACCGAGGAGTACAAAGAAATAGGAAAAAAACCCTAAGGAGAAAGACTGAAATAATCTGTATTATAAGCTGTGATTAAACGATCGAGTCTGACACTAAACGCTCACCCTTATGTGAGTAACCCCTTACCTTGGAGGCATGCACTGTGAATTCCATTTTCAATGGCCTCTTGGGAGCCCGTCAAAAGATCTTCACTAATACTCCCGGCATACTCGATTACTGGCGTAAGAGATGATGTTTCAGCTGGCCTTGCTTCCACTTCCACAGTCACAAGATGCCGTCTGTCTCCTAAAGTTCTATCCAAGGTATCTGTAAACAAGCAAATTGAACATGGTACCTCAGAGAATTGTTCTGGAAATGTATCAAGGTGCTACAATCGGCAAAACTACAATCAACAGGCTCAAGGTCTCAGAAGATAAAGTGGAGAGAAAATTAACAATGGCACTAAGCACAGGATTTAAAATCAGAGTAAAAGAGCTCTACAAACAAAGTATCTGCTTCCATGTTTACCCATGTTAAAGGCTGCTCTGTATCACTTGTTAATAGTTTGAATGTAAGATGTACTAAGGCAGATAACATGATTATATTTTTGAATTTTTCAAAATGTCTCGTGATTAAAATTCTTTTAATTATAAATGTAAATTCTTAATTAAAATACATCAAATGATAAAACATTAAAAGGACAAAGGGTTAGCTAATGAAAATTAAAAGACTTTTAATCCTGCCAACCCACAAACTTACATTTTGTAAATCTTTCCAGCAATATTTTGTGCTTAATTATTTACTAATTCTTTCCGAAAAAAGTAGTAAATTTTTTTTTGTAAGATTGAAAACAGTATCTCTTATTTGCTAATAAAAAACAGCCATTTTTACTAAAAACCAACAGCCAACATTTTACTAAAACAAAACTATGCTGTATTCATGTGAGTGCCCATGTAATGCAATGACACATGGTCCAAATTTAAGACGAGGAATTAATATATAGTCTACAGTTCTTTGTAATTCCTTTTTAGGCTCACTTTTATATTATAAAATATTTTACATTTTAAAACGTGTATGAGCTAAGAATGAAATGAGAATTCCTGCAACCTAAAACAACTAAAGAAACAAAAGTATTACCAATATCTGTAAGCCTTCTGAGCAACCACTATCATATTTGTGTCCATTATTTTTAGTTATGTCACATCACACGCATACGTTCCTAACGATGCAGTTTACTTCCACTTCGTGTTGAGTTCCATCTCGTGTGTGTTCTGCAACGTGCTCTCTTGAGCCCCTGTGTTTGTGCGGGTCATCTGGGCCACCTTCCGACGCCAGCCTGCTCCCCGACATCTCAGAGGCCGCACTTGCCAGTTCATCACAAGGAAGAAACCTCCCCCTCCTTCCCCAGTTATTTGTCCATGTATCATCAGGATGGATCTGTAAATTCCTATTTTTTCTCAATATTTATAGGGTATCGTGTGATCTTTCAATATATGTATTCATTGAGAAATGATCAAATCAGGCTAATAAGTATATCCATCATCTTAAATACTTATTATTTCTCTGAACTGAGAATATTTAAAACCCATTCTTCTAGCTATTCTGAGGTATACATTATTATTAACTACGGTTACTTACCATGCTGTGCAGTAGACCCCAGAACCGACGCCTCCTGTCTAACTGAACCTCCACCCTCTTACCAACGTCCCCTTTTTCCCTGCTCCCTTACCTCTACCTTCAGCCTGTGGTTCTGCTCTCTATTTCTACTAGATCGACTTATAAAAATTCCACACAGGTGAGATCACACCAATTCCTAGCTATTTGGGTGGTATCTTATTCCTTACTAATACAGCTGACCCTTGAACAATGCAGGGGGTTAGGAGCACCAATCCCGACACAGTCAAAACTCTACAACTTTTGACTCCTCCAAAACTTACTATAGCCTGCTGCTGACCAGAAGCCTTACCAATAACACAGTCAATTTACTTATATTTTTTTATAAATATTTTATACTGTATTTTTTTTTTGAGTCAGAGTCTCACTCTGTCAACCAGGCTGGAGTGCAGTGGCCACTGTGGCCTCGACCTGCTGTGCTCAGGCAATCTTTCCATGTCAGCCTTCCATGTAGCTGGAACTACAGGTATGTACCACCATGCCCAGCAATTTTTTTTTAATTTATTGTAAAGACAAGTCTCGCCAAGTTGCCCAGGCTGGTCCCGAACCCCTGGACTCAGGCAATCCTCTTGCCTCCACCTCCCAAAGTGCTGGGATTACAAGTGTGAGCCACTGTGCCCAGCTTATACTATATTCTTAAAGTAAACCAAGCTGGGCACAGTGGCTTACACTTATAATACCAGCACTTTGAGATGCCAAGGCAACAGGACTGCCTGAGCCCAGAGGTTCGACAACATGGCAAGACCTCATTTCTACGATCAATCAAAAAATTAGCCAGGCCTGATGGTACATGCCTGTGGTTCCAGCTACTTGGAAGGCTAAGGTAGAAGGATCACCAGAACCCAGCAGGTAACTGTGATTGTGCCACTGCACTCCAGCCTGGTAGACAAAGTGAGACTCCAACTCAAAAAAAAAAACTTAAACTAGAGAAAAGAAAATGTTGTTAAGAAAATCATAAGAAAGAAAATACAGCCGGGCTTGGTGGCTCAGCCTGTAATCCTGTGCTTTGGGAGGCTGAGGTGAGTGGATTGCCTGAGCCTGAGGGTTCAAGACCCGCCTGGGCAACTTGGTGAGACCTCATCTCTACAATAATCAAAAAAAATAAAAAAAAATAAAAAATTAGCCGGGCATGGTAGTGCACACCTGTAGTTCCAGCTTCTTGGAAGGCTGAGGCGGAAGGATCGCCAGAGCCCAGCAGGTCAAGGCTGCGGTGGTCAGGAGTGTGCCACTGCACTCCAGCCTGGGCAACAGAGTGAGACCCCAACTCAAAAAAAAAAAAAAAGGAAAGAGAAAATATATTTACTATTCATTAGGTGGAAATAGATCATTATGATAAAGGTTGTCTACACACGGAGTCTTTGTTGTCTACACATGGAGTATGCTGAGAAGGAGAGAGAAGAGGAGTGGCTTGTTTTGCTGTCTCAGGTAAGGCAGAGGCAGAAAAAAACTGCACGTATAAACAGTTCAAACCTATGTTGTTCGAGGATAAACTGTACTTTTTATCCCCTCTTTTATTTCTTCAAAAATAATAAATATTTAATATTCTGCATCTGATCATTCCAGTAACTGAAGCTTTTGCTAGTGTGATGCTGATGCTTGTTTCTACTGACTTTTTGCTAACTGTGCTTTTTCTCATGGTTTTATGATTTTAAAAAATTTATTTTGAGGTTCAGCTGCTTTCAACTACTACTTCTCAGGAGAGCTCCGAAAACAGCAGACAATCCTGCACGCGGGCCTCCAATCCACGAGAAACCCCCAGCCAGCATACTGCTAAACAGACAGAAATTGGAACCATTTCCCCTGAAAACCAGAACAAGACAAGGATGCCCACTCTTACTCCTTTTCAACATAGTTTTGGAAGTCCTAGCTAGAGCAATCAGACAAGAGAAGGAGATAAGGGGTATCCAAATAGGAAAAGAGGAAGTCAAGTTATCTCTCTTTGCAGACGACATGATTCTATACCTTGAAAACCCAAGAAAATCCGTCAAAAACCTCCTTGCACTGATAAAGGACTTTGGCAAAAATCTCAGGGTATAAAATAAATGTGCAAAAGACAGTTGCGTTTCTATACACCAACAAAAACAAACAGAAACCCAAATAAAAAGCACAATCCCATTCACAATAGCCGCCACATACAAAAAAATGAAATACCTTGGCATCTTCCTAACCAGAGATGTGAAACACCTTTTTAACAAAAACTACAAAACACTGCTCAAAGAAATCAAAGATGACACAAATGGAAAAATATTCCATACTCATGGATTGAAAGAATCAACATTGTTAAGATGTTCATCCTACCTAAGGCAATCTACAGATTTAACATAATACCCATTAAATTACCAGCAGCATTCTTCTCAGACCTGGAAATGACAATACAGGAATTCATATGAAAACATAAATGACCACAAATAGCCAAAACAATCCTCACCAAAAAAAAAAAAAAAAATGGGAGGTATCACACTTCCAGACTTTAAACTTTATTATAAAGCTACAATAATCAAAACAGCCTGGTATTGGTACATTGCTACACCAATGGAACAGGATAGAGATTCCAGAAGCAAAATATCAATTTTTCAACAAACTAATCTTCGACAAAGCTTCCACCATCAACCACTAAGGAGAGGAGAACCTATTCAGTAAATGGTGCTGGGAAAACTGGCTGTCCACATGCAGAAGATTAAAACAAGACCCCTACCTATCACCATACACAAAAATCAACCCTAAATGGATCAAAGACCTAGATGTAAACCCTCAAACTATAAGAACCTTAGAAAATGCAGGAGACACTCTTATGGAAATTGGAACTGGCAACCAATTCCTGATCAAAACCCCAAGTGCCCATGCCATAAGAGATAAGATAGACAAGTGGGACCTCATCAAACTGACAGGCTGCTATAAAGCCAAAGAAACCATCAATAGAGCAGGGAGACAGCCCACGGCCTGGAAAAAAATATTTGCCAACTGTATGTCTGACAAAGGCCTAACATCTGGGATCTATAAGGAACTCAAACGTGCTGGGGAAAAAAAAAGAACAGCCCCCATTACAAAGTGGGTAAAAGATAGGAATAGACACTTCTCAAAAGAAAACTTACGAGCAACCAACAGATACATGAAAAAATGCTCAGCCTCACTAGTCATCAAGGAGATGCAAATTAAAACTACACTGAGATACCACCTAACTCCAGTCAGGATGGTCATCAATAACTCAAAAAACAACAGATACTGGAAAGGACGTGGCGAAAAGGAAACACTTCTACACTGCTGGTGGGAGTGTAAACTAGTACAACCTCTGTGGAAAACAGTTTGGCGATTACTAAAAGATCTAAAAATCTACCTTCCATATGACCCCGCAATCCCCCTACTGGGAATATACCCAGAGGAACTCAAATTACTCTATGAAAAAGATACCTGCACACATATATTTATTGCAGCACTGTTCACAATATCAATAACATGGAACAACCGTGCTGCCCATTGAAAAAGGACTAGATAAAAAAAA
>CAUYQG010017044.1:0-11966 GCA_963574415.1 Tarsius wallacei
AACTTGGCGAGACCTCATCTCTACAATAAATCAAAAATTAGCCGGGCGTGGTAGCACATGCCTGTAGTTCCAGCTACTTGGAATGCTGAGGCGGAAGGATCGCCGGAGCCCAGCAGGTCGAGACTGCAGTGGCCGGGAGCAGCCACTGCACTCCAGTCTGGGTGACAGAGTGAGACTCCAAATTAAAAAAAAAAAAAAAAAATTGCATTGTTTGTTTTTTTACCATTGTGTTTCTAGAGGCTTTTTGTTTGTTTGTTTTACACATTCTGGATTCTAGTCCTTTGTTACTTATATTATTTGCAAATATATTTTCTTCCAGGCTACAGCTTGCTTTTTCATCTCCTTAAAAATATATTACAAGCCGGGCTCGGTGGCTCAACCTGTAATCCCGCGCCTTTGAGAGGCTGAGGTGAGTGGATTGCCTGAGCCCGCGGGTTCGAGACCCACCTGGGCAAGCAAGACCTCATCTCTACAATACATCAAAAAATCAGCTGGGGGTGGTAGCGCGCGCCTGTAGTTCCAGCTACTTGGAAGGCTGAGGCGGAAGGATCGCAGGAGCCCAGCAGGTCGAGGCTGCAGTGGCCGGGAGCGGCCACTGCACTCCAGTCTGGGCGACAGAGTGAGACTCCAACTCAAAAAAATAGAAAAAATAAAAAAAATAAAAAAAAATATATATATATACATATTTCACAGAGCAAAAGTTTTTAATTTTGATGAAGTCGAAATTAAAATTATCCTTTTTTTATTTTTATGAGTCATTCTTTTGGTGTCAAGTCTTAAGAACTTTTTGCCTAAACCCAGGTCATATAGATTTTCTCTTGTGTTTTCTACTAAAAGTTTTATAGTTCTTCATTACACGGTTAGATCTAGGATCCACTTTGAATTTAGAATGTAGTCTTTTGTGTTTGCATTCTTTCAATTAACATAATGCTTTGGAGATTCATCCATGTTGTTTTATAAGTATGTCTTAACATATCTTTTCTTCTCATTGCTGAGTACTATTCTACAGTATGAATATCCTATAATTTCCTTATTCATTCATCAGTTAATGGATGTTTGGATTATTTACAGTTTAGAACTATGAGGAATAATGCTGCTGTGAACATTCATGTATAAGCCTTTGTGTGAACACAGACTTCCATCTACCTTGGGCAAATATCCAGGTGTGAGATTGCTGAATTGTAAGGTAGGTGCATATTTAACTCTATAAGAAACTTCAAGAGCTTTCTCCAAAGAGGCTATCCATCTCAGATTCCTACCAGCAGGTCAGGAGCTGCTCCACATCCTCATCCGTCCTTAGGATCTTCAGTGTCTTTAACTTTAGTCATTCAGGGTGTGTGATGGCACCTCACTGTGGTTTTAATTTGTACTTCCCTGATAACTAGTGATGATGAGCATCTTTTCGTGTGTTTATTGGTCATCATTATATTTTGGGGGGTGAAATGTCTGGTCAAATCTTTTGCCCATGTCAAAACTGAGTGTGTCATATTACTGATGATAAGAGTTCTCTATATAAAATTCCTTTATCAGATATATATTTTAGCAACCACTTTCTTCCAGTCTGTGGCCTGCCTTTTCATTTTCTTAACTTATTTTTTGAAAGATACTTTTTTTGTTTGTTTGTTTGTGGTTTTTTTTGAGTTGGAGTCTCACTCTGTCGCCCAGACTGGAGTGCAGTGGCCGCTCCCGGCCACTGCAGCCTCGACCTGCTGGGCTCCGGCGATCCTTCCGCCTCAGCCTTCCAAGTAGCTGGAACTACAGGTGTGCGCTACCACGCCCGGCTAACTTTTTGATTTATTGTAGAGATGAGGTCTCGCCAAGTTGCCCAGGCGGGTCTCAAACCTGTGGACTCAGGCAATTCACTCACCTTGGCCTCCCAAAGTGCGGGATTACAGGCTGAGCCACCAAGCCCAGCCATTTGTTTGTTTTTTAATTTAAGTGTATACTTATTTGTGTAACATCTGTTTCCCAATAGACTGTGAACTTCATGAGAAGGGAAGGTTTGTCTCCTCTTCCTCTGAAGGTAAGTTTTTAATATTGATAAGCCCAATTTACCAACTTTTTCTTTTATGGTTTGTGTTTTCAGTGTTCTCTTTAAGAAATATTTGTTTAACCAAATACTGTAAGATTTTCTACGTGTATTTTTCTAAAAGTATAATAGTTTTAGCTCTTCTAAAAATTGAAATATAATTCACATAATATTCACCATTCTTAAGTGTATATTTCAGTGGTTGTTAGTATCTTCACTGTGTTGTGCAACCACTACCACTATTTAATTCTAGAACATTCATCACCCTGCAAGGAAACCCTGTACTGACTAGCAGTGAGTCCTAATTCCTCCTGTCTTCCACCCTTTGGCAACCACTAACCTACTTTCTGCCTCTATTGATTTGTCTATTCTGGATACTTCATGTAAATGGAATCATACAATATGATGAGCCTTTTGTGTCTGGCTTATTTTACTTAGCACTTATTTTTAGTTATCTCAGCAAAATACAATTATATCTTTATCTTTTTTATAGTTATATAGCCACAGAGCCATTACCTTGAACCTCTGACTCCGACAGAAACTGATACAGGTTTGTATGGTGAGTTTGTTGGACGTTTTACTGGTGCCAGTTAGAGGAGGTGGGTTTCCATGATCCTTGTAGCAGCCTAGGTTTCCAGGCACTAGAGAAAAAAACATCAAAAGAATTTCACAACATCTGGCTGTGAAACACCAAGAAGGAAAAGCGATTTATGCCAGGTACTTTCATCTCAGCCAATATTTCCACTCCTGAGGTACAAACAAATAACAAGCAACCACCTTTAAAAACAGCAGCCTTAGTGTCCTCTGCTAAATACCATGTTTTTGTATTATTTTGAAGAGTATGTGAGACCTAGGTCCATCTTTAACCCTAAGACATGTGTTTACCTATTCAATATTGATAGGATTTAGTATAGAAGAGAACTAGGAACAATATCCTAAAAACAGAGAAGCTACAATATGTAAATTATGTTTCAGAGTTGCTGGAAGGCAGGAAAAGCCCAATATCCTATACCATGTAGCTAAACCCCTCACTCCTTGGAAAACATAAGTAGGTTTTCCCCCATGGGCTTTAGTTGAATGTATTAGTGTCCTATTGCTGCTGAAACAAATTATCAGAAACCTAGTGGCTTAAAATAACATAAATTTATTATCTTTCTGTTCTGGAGGTCAGAAGTACTAAGTGGGTCTTCTGGGGCTAAAATCAAGGTGTCAGCTGAGCTGAATTTCTCCCGGAGGCTCAAGGGGAGAGCCTTTTCAATCTCTTGCAAACTGTCCATATTCCTTGGCTTGCAGCCACACCATCCTGCCCTCTGATTCTGTCTTCACCTTTCTTTCCCTCTCTCTGCTTCCACTGTCATATTGCCTCCCTGACTCAGCTGCTTCTGCCTCTCTACGGACCTTGTGATTACACTGGTCCAACCTGGGTAATCCAGGATAATCCATCTAAAAATCCTTAACTTAATCACATCTGCAAAACCTCCTATGCTATCTTTGGTAACATATTCACAGATTTTGGGGATTACATGTAGACATCTTTGGAGGGCCATTATTCAGCCTACCACCCTGAGCCTATTAGTGTTTTGCAACCACACATCAGGTAGTTTGGTCCAGTAGAAAAAGCTGTAGCTGGCTGAGAATAAAGAAACCTAAATATATGTACCAACTGTGGTAGGTGGCTTTCAAAGAGGGACCTCAATGATGCTACCATGGACTGAAAGTTTGTATACCACTGTGATTTAAGAAATTTACATTTGGTCTCTGTCCTGGTTTCTGGCACAGAGTTATTAACTCTCTTAGAATTTTCTGGGTGATTGGAGCATCTTTTATTCTAATGAGGCAAGTCTTGGGGTGGGTTCCTAGATAGCTTCAGGATGGAAGCTGGACACAAAAAATATGAAACATTAGAAGCTTGGAACTTTCAGTCCCACACCCAGTCTTCCATCGTCCAGGGAAGAAAGAGAGGCGAAAAATTGAGTTAATAATCAGTAATACCTATGTGATAAAGCCCCATAAAAAAATTCCTAGAAGATAGGTTTGGAGAGCTTCCAGGTTGGTCAACACATATGTGCTAGGTGTGACCCTCCACAAGAACAGAAGCTCCTGTGTTTGGGACCCTTCTGGACCTCATCCTATATACTTTGTTATCTGTCTGTTCATCTGTATCCTTTATAATATCTTTTATAATAAACTGGTAAATATGCTTCCCTGAGTTACGTGAGCTGTTATAGCATATTATTGAACCTGAGGAGATCATCACGGGAACCCCTGATTTGCAGTCAGGTGGGACAGAAGCACGGGTACACTTGGAGGACCCACTATTTGTAGTTGGGTTCCAAAGTGGTGAGCAGTCTTGTGGGACTGAGTCCTTAATCTGTGTAGGACACCCAAGTGGTGTCTGGAGAGTTGGAGAATTTACTGGTTTGGGAAAAACTCATACATCTGATGTCAGAATAAAAGTGTTCGAAGGTACAGAAAAAACTGATTTTTTTCCTACCCCCCCCCCATTCATATGTTGAAGCCTGAATCCCCAATATGAAGATATTTGGAGGTGGGGCCCCTGGGAGGTAGTTAGTTTAGATGAGGTCATGAGGGTTGAACCCCCATGATGAGATGACTGCCCTTAAAGAGGAAGAGACCAGACCCCTCTTCCTCTCTGCCATGTGAGGATATAGCAGGAAAGCAGCTGTCAGCAAACAAGAGAGTGCCTCACCAGGCACTGAGTCTGCTGACATCTTGACCCTGGACTTCCCAGTTTCTAGAACTGTGAGAAATAAATGTCTGTTGTCTAAGCCACCCACTCTATGGTATTCTGTTACAGAAGCCTGACTATTTAAGAAGATCTCTCCTCCTGGTATTTACTCCCTTGTGTAATCTCCTCCCCTTAAGCGTGGACTGGACTGCTGACTTGCTACTGACCCAAAGAATGTAGCAAAATTGATGGAATGTCACTTCTGTGATTAGGCTACAAGAGATTATGACTTCACCTTCCTAGCAGACTCTCTCTATTGCTTCCTTACCTTGTATACTTATATGATGTAACATGCCATGTCAGAGGCCATGTGGTAAGGAACTGAGGGTGGCCTTCAGCCAACATCCAGCAAGAAACTGAG
This sequence comes from Tarsius wallacei, assembly GCA_963574415.1. Lineage (NCBI taxonomy): Eukaryota > Metazoa > Chordata > Mammalia > Primates > Tarsiidae > Tarsius > Tarsius wallacei. Next base: position 5,140 of record CAUYQG010017044.1, read on the forward strand.
AATTTTAGTTTCCACAAACAACTAACTCCTAACTAACTACTATACAAGGTTGGAGTTGATCTTTCCCTAGTCGAGCCTTCAGATGAGACTCTAGTCCTAGCAGAATCTTGGTTGCAGCTTTGTGAGAGGCCTTGAAGCAGAGGATCTTGACAAGTCCTGACCCACAAAATGTGTGAGACAATAAATGTGTGTTGTTTTGACCCACTAAATTTTGGGGTAATTTGTTACACAGTAATAGATAACTAATATCTTATAATACATACTAAACTATGTTTATTGAATGAAGGAATAAATTCATTGTGGATCAGAGAGAAATCAATCTCTGTGGACCTTAGTTTTCCATCCATATTACCAAGTTATAAATCATTCCACTACCAGTTGAAGTCATTTCCCATTCTCCATTTGTTTCTCATGGTTTATATAACTGAAGATATAGCAAGACATGAATGAGGCCTGGTCCCAGAAGCCCTTCTAGGTCAACTGAGAGTTATAATCCAATTCCAAAGTGACAGCCATACAGACTCTCAGACAGCATTTTTCCTTTATGTTTAAGACCAGAAAACAGCATTGTCCCCTTTAATAGGCTTCATAGCCACATTAGTCTTTTGCGCTTATAAAAATAAATGCTTGTATTTGTGTGTACATACACACATACACTTGTAAAATTTTCTCCCACCATTTAACGAGCTCATTTTAAATTGGCAAGAAGTACCTCTGTTAACCCAAAGACCATCACCCTTCCCCCTCTAAGTCAAGTGGTTACCTTTCTCTCTTGCATCACACATGGTTCAAATATAACAAATGTGGCTCACCACACAAAAGTTAAAATGCATCCTTCGGAAACAAACCAAATATCTATAGTAGCAAATGTAAACAGAAAAGCTCTAGGCAGTAGGAGTTCAGTGTTTGGTGAGGGCCCAGCTTGGAAATGTCTGGGTTTTAGGGTTTAAACAACTACAGTAATTCAAGCATCTCTAGTCAGGTGCGTATGATATAAACTGAATTTGTGAAAGGGACTTTGCACATGAAAACCTGAGCTATGCACTTAATGGCCCTTAATAAGAACTACTTGATCATGACCATCATTTACTGATTTTTGTCTTATTTATTCCATTATGCTTACAAGTATGTTATTATGTATTAGTTTACAGAGAGCCCAAGGCATATAATCATGTTAAGGTCAGACATAAACAAGGCCATGGGTTGCATTAATGCAGCTGAAACCTATAAGCTTTATTCACAACAATTAGGTGAGCAAATTCAGGCAGCTTGTGTTCCAGTGAGACAGTGAGGTCTCGAAGCATACCATGAGGTGGATCACTGGGAATCAGATTACAGCCTGCTGCTGCTCTAATCTGAACATCAGTGGCCTGAGTATCATCCTTGCCCCCGCCGACTCAATCACTTGTCAATTGTGACACTGTCAATTCTACCTCCTAAAATATCACACACATCTGCCCATGCTTCTCTATCCATGCTGCCACCTCCACTTTTTGGGCCTCTGTCTCCTCCCACTTAGACCACTGCATCAGACCCCCTATTCTAGGCATTCCCCCCATCTAATCTAGTTAGTACACGGCAATCAGAATAATCTTTACGGTACATTCCAGGCAAAAGCCTGAGGCAAGAAAGACATTGGCCTTTGCAGGAACAAGAAGTGAGCGTGACCAGTGACAGAGAAAGAGAAAAGCAGCAGCAGCTGGAGAGGTAAGTGGAGCCCTGTCTAAAACCCTCAAAGCTCTTTGGCTGCCCCCACAGATGAAGTCCAAACTTTCTCATGTAGTATACAAGGCCCTGCCCCATCTGTGCTGCTACCCGTCCACCAACCTGACCTCTCTCTCTACCCCTTAGTTCACATTCTATAAGAATACCAAATTGTATATTTGTAAGTTTCCCAGCTTCCTGGTCTCTGGTTTTGTTGTTGTTGTTGTTTTTGAGTCAGGGTCTTACTCTGTTGCCCATACTGGAGTACAGTGGAACAATCACAACTCACTGCAGCCTTGAACTCCTGGGCTCAAGCAATCCTCTTTCCTCGGTCTCTCAAGTAGCTGGGATTACAGGTGCATGCCACCACACCTGGCTAATTTTTTGATTTTTTGTAGAGATGAGGTCTGACTATGTTACCCAGGCTGGTCTCAAACTCCTGGGCGCAAGCAATCCTCCTGCCTTGGCCTTCCAAAGAGCTGGGCTTACAGGCGTGAGCCTGGCCTCTGGATTTTGCACATGCCACTATTTCTGCTTAAGAATACTCTTCCCTTCTGAAGATTTCAGCCTGAGCATCATTTCCCCTGGGAAGCCTGATGGCCCTCCCATCCTCCCTACTCCCATCCCCACAAAAAATAGGGTTATGTACCCTCCTGCTGTATAATCCTAAAGCAATCTATGCTGAGTTTGATTCTAAACAACTGTTTACTTGTCTCTCTCCCTGATTAGCCATGTCCAACTTAAGGGCAGGACTGTATCATCCACACACCCACTGTAATCCCAGGATCTGGAATGGTCCCAGTAATGCAGCAGGAGTTCTAGGACTATGTGCTGAATGAAGAAGCTCATCCTGTGTCACCCATTGAAATCACAGAATGAGTGGGTAAAGGTATTTAGGCAGCAGTGAATGAACAAGATGAGTAGAAGTGAAAAGAAGAGTTGATCTGCATAATGATATCCACTTAAAGCTAGCAATTGTTGGTACTGACTGCCTTCTTTGGCTATCTAGAAGCATCAAACTGAGTTTTCTATAATTCCTATTTTTTGTTTTTGTTTGTTCATTTGTTTTTTAATCAGGATCTCACTCTGTTACCCAGGCTGGAGTGTAGTGGCATGATCATGGCTCACCACTGCCTCCACCTCCTGAGCTCAGGCAATCCTTTTGCCTCAGCCTCCCAAGTAGCTGGGACTACAAGTGCATGCCACAATGCCTGGCTAATTTTTTAAATTTTTTGTAGAGACAAGGTCTTGCCATGTTTTCTAGGCTGGTCTCGAATTCCTGGATTCCAGCAATCCTCCCTCCCAGGCCTCCCAGAGTGCTGGGATTACAGACATGAGCCACTGTGCCTAGCCAAAATGCTTAACTTTAAAACTTGAAACTTTAATTATTTTGGATAAAACCTTTCTAAAATGCATTAGATATTCCTTAAACAAATTTAACATAGTTTAACCTACTTTACATTTTTCTTGGTAACTTGAAGTCCTCAAATGTACTTTAAAATGGCCCCAGAACAGTGTATTTTTTTATGCTCATGTCTGACTTTAATAGTTAATTTATCTCTTTGGTTGCTGTCTTAGTCAGCTCAGGCTACTATAACAAAACACCAGTGGCTGATGGCTTAAACAACAGACATTTTCATTTCTCACAGTCCTGGAGGCTGGGAAGTCCAACCAGCAGATTCAGTTCCTGATAAGGGTCCTCTTCCTGGCTTGCAGATGGTCGTCTTCTTGCTGTGTCCTCACATGACAAACAGATATCAAGGTCTGGTCTCTCTTCTTCTTTTTATAAAGACACGAATCCCATCATAGGGTCCCACATTTATCATCTCATATAAAGCTAATTACCTCCCAAGGGCCCCATCTCCAAATATCACACTAGGGGTTAGGGCTTCAACATAAGAATTTGCCCCAAACAGTTGCTGTCAAGGCTGCTATAACTTCAGAACATTAGAACTGAAACAGAGAGTACCTACTTCTCACTACTGTCAGTGCCTGCAGTCTTTGATTATCCTCTTCTTAATTTTTGCTGCTTCTTAGGCTTAGAAAAAACCATGGAGTTTATTGGAACAGTATTAAAAATAAGAATAAACAGGTTCTAAAAGCCCTTGTGCTCCCCACCTTCTGCCATCCATATTGTACTTGAGAATTGGTTTTGCTTGCTTATTTCCCAGGACTTGACAGTATTCTAAAGGGCATTGGTGCCCATCATGTGTCCAGAAGCAGCTGGCATTTTGCAGCAAGACAAATCCTAGGGTAAGTTCTGGCCTCTCTATCACAGCCTTTCTAAGCTCAGTTTCATCAACTGTAGAATGAGAAACAATACAGACCCCAAAGGGTTCTTGTGAGAAATAAAAGGAGATAATGTAAATAAAGTAAATACCACAAGGCCTGGCAGACTAGTATGTGCTGAATAAACAGTGTTTATTATCATTATATATAAGAAGGTTTTTTCATTGTTCACCACATAAACCAGAACAGCTTGCTGAGTAATAGAAAAATAAAACAGCATTGATTTAAAAGAGAAACCAAAGGCAGCCACCTCAGAAAACTGTTTGATTCTGGATATTAAAATATTAATCTTTTACATCTGCAGAGCATACAGTACATTCTCATCCTCACATAAGTCATTTCACATGAAGCTCTAACCCTTCAGGAAGGCAGGACCAATGATATTATTACTATTGGACAAAAGAAGAACCGAGTTTAGAACGCTTAACCTCTTAAAGTTAAGAGCCTTATCTAGGGATACTCACGACAGAATTCAAGAGCAGGGGCAAGCTCCATGGTTGCAGATTCCCATTCCATGGTTTTTTGTTGTGCCCCTGACTCTTTTCTTATAGGGCCAGTCTAGGAAACTAAAAGAAAAGTGACTCCCTGAGATTCAAGACTACATCCTCAAAAACATTAGTCCCACAGTGCTCTGTGTACCATGAAGGAAGCCTCTAAGATAGGTCAGCCTCTGAGGGGGCCACTGCCCTTTGACTCGTTCTGGAAAGTGTGGCTCTAAGTCTCGCCTGAGAAGACACATCATGTAATCTTCAGAAGCATTACTGGTCAAATGAGTGGATTTCCAGGCTGTGTCCCACCCTCAGTGCTTCCCAGAAGCAGGGAGAAAAGTCAATTTTAAAAAGGATATTTGTTCTCAAATTCTTTTTTACTTTCAAGGCAACTTTAAAGTGCTTGTGGCTTGGTCATGCATTTTTTCCTCTTACCAAAGAGGCTTCATCACTTTTAATTTTTTAAAAATTGTCTTAACATACAAATGGACCCCTTGTTTTTCATAGTTGAGGCTTCAAAACTCAATGCAATTAATTACCAAAATTCAACTTTTAGGGTTTTTGACCAAGATAAAAATTTTAGAGACAGCTGAGGGGAGATAATCCTCCACTTAGATTAACCCAGAAGCAACCAGGCAGACTTACTAAATACCTGTTAGATTTGAATATAATTATGGCTTCATGATGAGGGTGCAACATATACCTCCATGGACACCTCTACAGCTGACAGTTCTTCTCTGGGAACCAATCATCACCAACAGCACCTTCTCAGAGAATCTGCTCCGATAACTGCAGCTTGGGACCAGCCAAGGACTCCATCCTCTGGCCACAGTTGACTCACACTAGGCCACCAGATTCTCTCTCCCAGGAAGCTAGAATTGGGATCCACTCAGTGAATTGTAGACACTGGAATTGTAGAGATATGTGAAATTGGGATATGTATAGGGATATGTTTGGGCCATGTGAGTGGATGAGTGAGCCAGTTCTGCTGGTTCACAAAGAATAAGAAGAACAGGTGCGGGGGGCGGGGTGGGGGGGGGGGGGAGAGAAGAAAATGTGAACCTAGAGAGAGAGGATGAGAGTGCATGCTTTCTTTTTCTTTTTCTGGGTTCTTGGGACATAGGGATTGGGTTCTGTGATATACCCCAATGTTCTTCCAATAAATTCCTTTTGCTCAGGTTAGCTTGAGTGAGTTCTAGTTCTACCAACCAAACAATTCCTGTCAATGACAGAGGGCATGCCCATCACGGTAAAAGTTCCATTTGAATACAAATCTTTGGATGGTAATTCACATAAGAAGCAGCCCTAACTGTTATGTTATTATGTTTTCTATTCCACTGCTCTGACCAGATCTTAGATATTTGCTTTAAGAAACCTGAAGCAAAGTTCTTGTCCTAGAAAACTCTTTCCATGGCTCTGCAGAACTCCTTTTTTTCTTATAAGTAAAATCTGCTTCTTCAGAAGTGAGCAATTCCTCTGCTGACTTTAAATGTCATTTAACCCTGTGTTGATACTGTCTTTTGCCCCAAGAACTCCATGCTGATGTCTCAGTAGCTGATTTCTCCCCTCCATGGAAATAAGAACTAAGAACACCTGAGATGATGCTGCTGGTATTAGAGTACCAGTCAATCTAAATACTTCTTTCAGAGCATCGACGAGTTAAATGTGGATTCATCCATACCTTTAGGCCTGTGACCATGTGCACACAGCATCCTGTACTGTCCATAGGCAACTTCTGCTCCAAATCTGACAGCTGCCGTCTTGGTCCAAGTCCTTCTCGTAATATGGCCCCATCCTATCTCTTAACTCTATTTCTAAACATATACTTTCTTTTCAGGCACTCTGATTCTGCAAACAACCTTACTTGTGTCTCTGAGTCTCATATCTATTCATCCAAATAAATAAATAAGCACAACTTTTTTTTCCTCTATGAAATTCTACCTTTAGCAAAGGTGGCAAGAGTTCTAAGGATCCCGACCCCATGCTGCCAGGATGTATCACAACATTAGTTCCCTCCTGGCACGGAGTCTGTCTCTAATTCAATTTCTGGTCATTTAATGTAGTAGTCTCCAAATGATGCTCTAATAATTTCTCCTCTCCCTGTCCATGTGTGTTGCTCCCACTTTAAGAGTTGGAACTGATTTCTCCTCTTCTTCTTTTTTTTTTTTTTTTTTTTTTTTGAGTTGGAGTCTCACTCCGTCACCTAGACTGGAGTGCAGTGGCCGCTCCCGGCCACTGCAGCCTCGACCTGCAGGGCTCCGGCGATCCTTCCGCCTCAGCCTTCCAAGTAGCTGGAACTACAGGTGTGTGCTACCACGCCCAGCTAATTTTTTTTTTTTTTAAATT
>CAUYQG010017046.1:0-10283 GCA_963574415.1 Tarsius wallacei
TGAGATTACAGACTGAGCCACCGAGCCCGGCCAGGAGGAGCTACTGACATGCATGAGGAGTGTAAAATCTGGGTATTTCTGATGACTGGTATAAAAATAAGCTTTAGGCCAGGTGTGGTGGTTCAAGCCTGTAATCTCAGCACTTTGGGAGGCCAAGGCAAGAAAACTGCCTGAACTCAGGAGTTCGAGACCAGCCTGGGCAACACAGTGAGATCTCATCTCTATAATAAAAAAATTATCTGGGCATGGTGGCACCTGCCTGTGGTTCCAGCTACTTGGAAGGCTGAGGTGGTAGGATCGCCTGAGCCCAGCAGGTTGAGGCTGCACTGGTCGTGAGCGCGCCCCTGCCCTCCACCCTGAGCGACAGAGTGAGACTCCGACTCCAAAAAAAAAAAAAAAGAGCCTTGAGCACCCTACCGGGGGTTCAGAACCCAAGAAGGGTGATGTTTCCAACAGGTACTGTGATTGCTCCTGGTGGGCCACAGTCTGACCCTGGAGAAACAGAGGAGGGAAGGAAGCCAGGGCAGCCCCAGCAGTTAAACACCAGGCTCCCTGGGCTGGGTCCTGCCCATCTGAGGAACACAGAGTTCCGTCGAGGGTCTAGTCCTCTACTCCAGCCTGTGGGTTGGACTGTGATAGACAAGGTAGGATTTGGCCCTGGGGGGTGTGCATCTCATCCCCAGGGCTCTCCATAGGCCCAGGGTATACTTAGAGAGACTCAAGACCAAGGCCGTGGCTCAGGGCATATATTCGCAGAACCCAGATTTGTTAGTGTCAAGGGTCCGATCAGGGGATACATCCTCCGTCTTGGTTGTATCTTTGTTTCTCCAGGCCTAGGCACCTCTTTGATGAGGAAGAGGTCAGAGAATATGAGAGATGTGGCTCCCAGCCAGGGCAATTGCCACAACCCTACCTCCCTGCCCCAATCTGGCTCCTCTGCCCATCCCCCACTCACCATTGGAAGCAGTGAAATCAATGGCCACGGTGAAGTTGATCTGGGTCCTAGAAGAAAGAGAACAGCAAGGGAGTCACCTGGAGAGAGGCAGAGCCACGGGAGGGCAGACAGCACTGGACAGGGAGAGAAATCTGGCCATCACCCTGGCCCCACAGTTTGTCAGGTAGGTGGCCTTGGCGAAGTCACTCATCTCCTTCCAGTTCTGGGAGACTGGGATAATAATGCCACTACACACCCATCTAAAGGATTTGTGGGTATCAGAGGGGCTAGGCAGTGCGAAAGCTCTTTGAAGATGATTTTGTTCAGTGTGGGCACATGGCTACAATCACTTATTTCCTCCCCAAACTCTGTCCCCTGGGCCCACTTGAGTGGACGGAGTGAGGTCGAGTCTCACTGGATTTCTGACTCAAATCTGGAGTCAGATTTAGGATTAAAACTTATTTGACAAGAAGAAAGAGAGTAAAGGGCAGGCATGGTGGCTCACGTCTATAATCCCAGCACTTTGGGAGGCTGAGGTGAGAGGATTGCTTGGCTCTAGGAGTTTGAGGCCAGCCTAGGCAACATAGCAAGACCTTATCTCTACAAAAAAGTAAACAAATAGCCAGGCGTGGTGCATGCCTGTAGTCCTAGCTTCTCTGGAGGCTAAGGCAGAAGGATCGCCTGAGCCCAGGAGTTTGAGGCTGTGGTGAGGCGTGATCGTGCCACTGTACTCCAGTCTGGGCAACAGAGGGAGACCCCGACTTAAAAAAAAAAAGAGACAAGCAGACATTATGCTTCTCCTGAGGAAAGAACAAAATATCCCCATGAAGTTGTCTTGCCAAAAAAATTGAGCCTGAATCCAACTGAGCCTCCAAAAGCTACCTCCTAGTTGTTTACAGAAAATACAGGGGACAGAGGAACACGTTCAGTACAGGAGACGCAGCCAGCAGAATCCAGTCTGAACCCAGATTTGTTAGTGTCAAAGGGGGGGACTTTGTAGAGACACGGTCAGCCTTTGCAGCATCACATCGCTTGGGACTTGCTGGGACGCCAGGCTGCCTCTAGCACTACTGAACCAGAGCCTCTTGGGGTGCAGGATTCTGCTTAGCATGTCATTCAGGTTGCTTCAGGACACCAACTGATGAAGAGTTAAGAGACAAATTCACCGATCGCAATAGACAGATCTGGCTTGGATTTCTGATTCAAGCAAGCCAATGAAAAAACTTTATAAGACAACTAGGGAAATGTGAACACACCGACTAGGTCTGGGATTCAGGAGCTGTTCATTTTTTAGGTGTGGTGACGGTACTGTAGTTATGTTTTATATTTTAGAGCTACATCATGAAGTATTCAGGAATGAACTATGATGGCTGGGATTTGCTTCAAAAGAACTGGAAGTCAGATGGCTGGGACAGAAAGATTGCTTGAGCCCAGGCCAGCCTGGGCGACAGAGTGAGACTCCAACTAAAAAAAAAAAAAATTAAATTTAAAAGTCACTGGATGGGCTGGGCGTGGTGGCTCATGCCTATAATCCCAGCACTTTGGGATGAGGAAACCAGAGAATTGCCTGAGCCCAGGGGTTTGAGACGAGCCTGGGTAAATTGGCAAGACCCTGTCTCTACAATAAATCAAAAAATTAGCCGGGCATGGTGGCGCATGCCTGTAGTTCCAGCTATTAGGAAGGCTGAGGCAGAAGGATCCCCTGAGCCCAGCAGGTTGAGGCTACTGTGGTTGTGAGCGTGCCACTGCACTCCAGCCTGGGTGATAATAAGACTTTGACTAAAAAAAAAACCCAAACAAACAAACAAACAAACAAACAAAAAATCAGCTGGGTTCGGTGGCTCAGCCTGTAATCCCGCGCTTTGGAGGCTGAGGTGAGTGGATTGCCTGAGCCCGTGGGTTTGAGACTTGCCTGGGCAACTTGGCGAGACCTCATCTCTACAATAAATAAAAAAATCAGCCGGGCAAGGTAGCGCGTGCCTGTAATTCCAGCTACTCGGAAGGCTGAGGCGGAAGAATCACCGGAGCCCAGCAGGTTGAGGCTGCAGTGGCCGGGAGTGGCCACTGCACTTCAGTCTGGGCGACAGAGTGAGACTCCAACTCATAAAAATAAAAAATTAAAAAATTAAAAATCACTGGATGAAAGGGAGTGGGCATAGAACATGACCAGCTGTGAGTTAGTAATTGTTGAAGTTGAGTGAAGCACACTTGGGGGTGATCATATCTTTTGTCCACTACTGCGTGTGTCTGACGTTTTGAGGATTCAGATTCAGGGATGAACCTCACCGAGGGCTTGGCTGTTCTAGGTTCTACAGATCCAGACAGGACAAAGCTGATAGGCATGTGTTCCTAATAAAGCTCTAACACTGCAGTGAGCATAGACTCATCAGGGGAGCTTGTTTAAAAAGAAGGTTCCAGAGTTCCGCCCTAGAGATGCCAATTCAGTTGATTTGGAGAGGGGCCCAGAAGCCGACTTTTGAGCAAACATCCACCTCTTTCATCCGAGGACACTGAAGAGGGGTTCTAGAATCACACTTGGGGAAACCCTGTCCTAGAGTTTCTCAGTTGAGGCTAGGATGGCGTAGAGTGCACCTCACCTGCATTTAGCAGAAGGTCCCCATTTGAAACACAGTCCTCTCTCCACCTGATCACAGTTGAGCTGCTTCTCATGGGACCCTGACCCTCCAGGAAAGGTCAAGGACATGATTACCAGGAGACCCAATCTGGGGTCTTCTGGCTTCAGATAGTCTTCCTCACCCTCTTTCCCTCTTCTCCTGCTGGGGGCAGAGCATCAAGTGGACTCCAGGTTCTAAGAGAGAAGGAACTACCAGACAGCAAGAGCCTGGGGCCCTGAATGACTGTGTGGATCATCTCCCCACCCAACGCTGCCATCCCATAAACAAAAAAGAAACACTTTATTTGTATTAAGATTTAAGGTTAGAAGATTACATGTTACAGCAGTTGACCTACCACATCCATCTGCTGTCTGTTGTCATCTCTCCGTGTGGAATATAGAGTGTGTCTTTGTTGGAGGAAGGAAGACATGTGGAGGGTAAGAGCCCTGCTCCCCAGGCCACCCTTGAGAGGATGGTTCTGGCCTGCACCACTACAACTGAGGGACAACATCAGACTGACTTTTCCAAATACAGGGTGAGGGGAAAAGGCTGGCCTTACTCCTTAACTAGTCCTTCCCCCCTGCTGTGGGCTCTGAAAACACTCAGGGAAGGAAACAACTGGGAAGCAGGTGCCTTTTGTGGGAAGATGACTCCCTGCAGCCTAGTCTCTCCTGCCTAAGGGCGGAACACAGGCTGCTGAGCAAACAGTTCCTCCTCTGGGGAGTGTGGGGGTGGGCACAGGGGTCCAGGTGGGCAGGTGAAGGAGGCCAGGATCCCTAGACACATGCCTCAGCTTCCTGCCTTAGACATGCACGCCTGGCTCTCACTCCCTGGGGCCAGCTCTCTCACCCACGTGCTCCAGAGTTGGAGAAGACTGGCTCTGTGGTTCTAAGTGGCCCAGTGCACACGGTGCCAGTCTCCCAGCCTCCCTTTCTGGTCTCCCAGCCTCTGAGGGCTTCTCAATGAAGCTCATGGCCTCTAGCCCTTTCACTCAAGTCTCCACTTTCGTCCCACCCCACCTGGTAGCTGGGAGGCAGGCAGGGCCCGGATTATTCATTACTATGGAATGAAAGGCACCAGTTATGACAGAAAGAACCCTGCCCCCATGGAGGCATGTGGCTTCAGGTGAGTTATGTAAAACAGATGACCATTCTGGCCCTGCCCATGGTGTTCTGTGAGTTGGGTGTATTATATTATGCAAATGAGAAGATAAACAGGATGAGGGTTGTCTGAAAATTGCCAGGTGGGTAAGGGGTGGGTGCTCCGTGGGATAGAGAGGGAGCGGTCTTGATAAGGGAGGGAGCAAGGGCGGGCTGTGGAGTCAGCCAAGAGGAGGAGCAGGTGGGCGGAGGGAGGCTGTGTGTGCTCAGTGGCTAGGAGAGTCTGCAGCCTTGGAACTGCGCAAGTTCATGGCGGCAGGGAGCCGTGTCATGGGAAAGTGAGTGTGGCTTCGCAGGGCCCGACTGCTCCCTCTGCCCTGGAGAACCAGGCAGCCAAGTGAGCTGAGCCTTTGGCAGCTGCCCTGTCTGTCTCTGTTCCAGACAGGTGCAGTCACCTGCGGGCTCTTGGCTGCCCACGCCCTGACCTGGCACCTGTCTTGGCTGGGAGCATGCTGGGCAGTCCCTCACCTGGAGTCAGACTCTCTGTGAGCTGTTGGTTGGAGCCTCCTGGCTTCCCCACCTGCCTGGGCCTGGTCACCATCGTTTCTGGCTCTTTTTGCTCTTTAAACTTGTCCTTGACCACCTGCCGGCCCCAGGACTATTCCTGGCTCACTCCCAATCCCACGGCCCCTTATGGGTCCCTGATAACAGCAAGCAAGTTAATCACTGCTCCCCCAAGATGGATCAGAGGTATCAAGATCAGAGCTGGAAGGAATCTTAAAACTCACCTACTCTGAACTCTGTGTACAGAGGAGGAAACTGATCCCCAGGGAGGGAAAATGACTTGCCGAAAGGAATTCAGCAAATTCATGGCAAAGAGGGGCCTCCTGATTCCTAGCCCCTGACTCTTTGTGTCATAGAATCCCTACTACTTCCAGGTCCCGTCTCTGCATGGGGACCTGACGTGACCCAGACCAGTCTCCTTGTCTCAGGAATTCCCTCTGTGGCCACTCAGGACCCAGGGGTATGCAGGGATCTAGGAGAGTTGTCTCAGCCCAGACACAAGGGTCTGCTCAGAGCCCAGCACCACAGCCTTGGACAGGGTTTCCAAGAGGCCAGGGTGGGGCCAGAGCCCATCAAGTCTGTATGTGGGACCCCTTCCCTCTCCCCGAGGCCAATGAAATGACTGAATTTCTTCTCACCCTCCTTTGATGTAGTCAAGGAAGGTGCACTCTGACTCCACAGCAAAGGAAAGCAGGGTGACCTTGAAGACAAAAGGAAGCCTGGTCAGCGGGAGCACCAGGTCAAGGGGAGAGAGTTTATGATGGGAGAGCTGACACTTTTAGAACATCACAGCATGCACTGCCCACAACCACCCTATGAAGCACTATGATTATCCCCATTTTATAGCCAAGAAAACTGAGGCTGCAAGAGGTGACCCAACAGGCCCAAGGACACTGCCGGGACTGAGTGGGGATCTGAACCCAGGTCTGTCTGACTCCAGAGACTGCATTTTTGACCTTGATGGAAGGGCCCCATCTCTATCACTGGAGCAAAGGGGCCCAAGCCAAGGGCACAAGTTTCCTGTAATGGGCACTGGCTGTCCAGCCCCAAGGCCCTGGGGTGGGGTGTGGAGTGCAAGGGGGCCTTCCTGACACAGGTTAATGACCCAGTGGTGCCATCAAGCTCCACACTTCTAACCATTAATCTGTGTGGCCTATCCATCCTAGTCTATCAATCCTGAAACGTGCCTCTTTGTTGTGCCTACCTTAAACCTCACTGGTTTCGCCTCAACCCTCTGGTGTCTCTCAACCTCCACCCTCTCAGTAGCGCGTCCTTTCTCCAGAGATAGCTGGCCACCCAAGGGCCCTTCTCCCAAGCAGAGCCCCCATGACCTGTGCCCCGCTCTGAACAACATTGGCAATGGCTTTCTCGATCTGGGAGCTCATTACAATGATAATTTAGGATCATGGAGATAATCCTAAATGAAAGCCCAGCACCCAAAAGCAATGAAGTAAGGCAAGATTGGAGCAGAGGACCTATGTAAAGAGAACTCACTCCTTTCTAGTAATGTGAGAGCCCCCTACTGGTGCAGATTCCGCCATTTTTATGGGCTTACTGATGAGCCATTAGCCTGAACAGTAGTAGAAGGGTCTGTGAGTGGGGCCTGGAGCCCCCCACTTGCTGCAGTCAACCATGTCAGACACCTGGATGCACCACAAAGCCTCCTTCCAAGTGCAGCAGCTCAGACTCACGAGGCGTGGACCAAGACAGTGTCTTCAACCCCAGTAATGATCAATTAGGCTCCCTGGGGAGCTTTTAAATCATCTTGCAGCCCAGACCAATTATATCAGTTTCTGGGGCTACATCAGAGTTTCAGAGATTTTTTTTAAGCTGGTCTTCCATTTTATTATGTATTTATTTGTTTGAGTCACGATCTCACTCTGCCCAGGCTGGAGGGCAGTGGCATGATCATGGCTCACCGCAGCCTCGACCTCCTGGGTCTCAGGTGATCCTTCCACCTCAGTCTCCCCCGTAGCTGGGACTACAGGTGCGTGTCACCATGCCTGGCTAACTTCTTGATTTTTTGCAGAGATGAGGTCTCACTATATCGCCTAGGCTGGTCTCGAACTCCTAGGCTCAAGCAGTCCTCCTGCCTCTGCCTCCCAAAGTGCTGGGATTACAGGTGTGAGCCACTGAGCCTGGCCTGATCCTTTTTTGATTTTTTTTTAAGCTTTCACATGAGTCTAACCTGCAGCCAGGGTTGACTGCTGCCCCAACCTGCCAGGATGAAGCAATTCTCTAACTGGTCTGACCACATGGATTAACCCGGGGCCTTGCAGGGTGAGAGCAGACTTTCACCTACCCAAAGTGTGGTCCCTGGACCAGCAGCACTGGCATCTCCTAGATGCTGATTAGAAATGCAGATTCTTGGCATTTTAACAAGATCCCCCCGGGGACTCTGCACACAGTAAGTGAAGTATGAGAAACATGAAACACAGATTCCTGGCCTCCTGACATGGAAGTCCAGGGCACTGGTCTGAGCACCCATATCTTAACAAGCACCATGGATCCTGGGTGGTTTTTCACAGTGAAGATTGGCAAATGTTGGAGTAAAGTCAGGAGACCTGGGCCTAGACCCACTCTGTCCCTAACTCTCTGTGTGACCTTTGACAAATCACCTTCCCCCTCTGGGCCACAGTTTCTTCACCTCTAAAGAAGGCTGGGCAAGACCAGTGGTTTTCAAACCTCTTCTAGCTGGGGAGGGTGCTGCCTCCCCCAGGGGCATTTGAACATATGTGAGGGAGTTTTGGGGGTTCTCATAATGACTGGGTCCCCACTGACAGGTAGGGGTAGAGGCCAGGGGTGCTAAACATCCTCAGTACATGGGGAAATCCAGTGAGATGAAGAATTAGCCTGCCCAAACGCTGACAGCATCCCCCATAAGAAACACTGCAGCGTTGGACAGAGGAGAGTATTACTCCAAGCCTGAGTTTGCCAAGTAGTTACAATCAGAGAAGCCAGTTCCCTTTGAAGGAGGAGTGTACTTTACAGTTACAAGATTGCCTCTCTCACGTGGCTGTCACAGCCATGCTGTGCAGTAAGCAGGGTAGGGATGATTAGCCCCATCTCACAGCTGGGGAAAATGAGGTTCCTCAAAGGAACCCCAGGGCTCCCTACGGCCTCTCCTGGGTCTGGAGTTACAGTCTTGTCTGACTTGAGTGATTAAGCTCGGCTGTATTAGCTAATGGGGTCATGGGCTGCAGAGTGGAGAGGGAACACAAAGAGGATGAAGTCGGGATGCCTGCACTGCAAAGTCAGTGGCTTTTTCTCTACATGCACTGGGCACTCTAACCTCAGGGACTTTGCACGTGCTGCTCTCTACAGCCAGAATTCCCTCAATACTCGCTCCATTCCCTATCCCTTTACCTGGTTTCACTTTTTCCCATAGTGCTCATAACCCCCGACACACACAAGTTTGTGTGTGTACATGTGTGCATACACACATATATAATGTAATATATATGTCTACCCCGACTAGAACATAAGCACCCAGGATTTGGGCCTGTCTTGTTCCCAGCTGTATCCGCTATTCCTAGAACAGCACCGGGCATACAGTCATACTCAGTAAATATGTATTGAATCAATGCACGACTATCCCAAAGACCAGCCCACAGAAGCCACCGGGCCAGTATGTGACCCCAGAGTGGTCGCGGTGAAGCAGGGGCCGTGCCCACAGCAGCGGCTGGCTCCGGAGTCAGATGCAGTGTTGACTCCTTCTCTACAAGATTCTAGCTGTGTGACCTTGGTGGAGTCACGTCCCCGCCTGCAGCCTTGGTTTCCTCCTTCATGATGAGGGGCTGGTGATATCCGCCTCTCGGGGAAACATTCTGTGAAAAGCACCCAAATGGGGAATTTCCCAGAGTAGGGCCCTGAGAAATGTGACTTCTTTCCTCTTCCTTCCCGAAGGAAGTCCCGTGGGTGTTTCTCTCTGCGCCTCCTCATTCTGCACACGGCGCCTGTTGCAAGGTCTGCACCGTGGCCTCCCTGCACTATCACTCCATCTGCCCCTCCCTCCTCTCCCCACCACTGCCACTCTCCTGGGTCTGCCTCACCCCTCCCCACCACCACCTGTCTCCCAGGTCTGCCCCACCCCTCCCCACCCCTACCTCTCTCCGATTCCCACACTCTGTCCCAGCATACACACAGACACACGCGACGCCCTGACACCAGACCTAGCTTGGAGCTCGGAATGTCTACACCCGGCTGCAGAGAGGGGGTGGCTACTCACGGTGCCAGAATTCACGTATTTCTTTTTCTTCATTTTCTTTTTCGGGTTTACCACCTGCAGGAAAAATCAGTGACCGGGTGAGAAGGAGTGTTTCCCAACTGTCAGGGCTGGGCCTATGGGGCTTCCACCAACCCCCAGGGGTGGTCCCCACCCCATCCCAGCAGTGTGGGGTGTGGAGACCACAGGGGACATGGGAGTAGGGTCTAGGGAGCTTTTGTGGGAGACTGGTTTTAGTGACACAATTGGGCTCCCGGATCAGACCTAGCATCCCACGATCAGTCAGGAATATTTATCTAACCTTCTTTCCCACCGTTCCCTGATACACACCCTCCAGCCAGCACAGCCAGGGAAGCCTTGATGTCGCAAAGCGGCCCTGCCTGTGCCTGTCCCTTGTGTTGGCTCAGGCTGCCTGCTCCCCTCACCCCAAATGCCTGCCCTCTTCTCTCAGCCAATGCCAATCCTCCCTGCTTGTCCTTTGGGCTCCCCCCAAGGGCTGCGTGGGGCCTTTGGGGCTCCCTTCCACCTCCCCACTGTCCCTACTTGGCAGTAAAAACCTCCCTAACTATTCTTCATGTGTAAGCTTTAATTTCCAAACCAGATCTGCGGTCAGATAGCAAGTCACAGGGGCTAAGCACCTAGTAAGTACTCAGAAAAGGCTTGCTGGTGGACTCAACTGCGGGCAATTTTTGTCTCCCAGGAGACATCTGGTAATGTCTAAACACAGTTTTCGTTGTTGCACGTGGGGAAAGGGGAGAGGCCAGGGATGCTACTGACATCCTATAACACACGGACAGCCCCACAGCAAAGAATGATCCAGTCCCTAATGTCAACGGTGCCAAGGC
>CAUYQG010017049.1:0-35489 GCA_963574415.1 Tarsius wallacei
TAGGTACACAAATATATCTCATTCAGGCACCCTTGTTTGTAAGAAGTGTCCCCCCATCCCCAGACAGGTATTTACTGCCATTAAGTACTCTTTTTAAACTAACAAATAAACAAAGATGATTGCACTTAGACATGCAAAAAAACAAAATATATAATATATGAAAAAATCTTCTCAGGGTCATGGATTGTGTAACATGATTTTTCTCTAGAATTTTCTACATCTTGTATTCAATGACATGAAAAAAAGGAAATCACATATGCTGCTCCCTATATTTACATTTTAAACTATCTTCACCAGAGTTAACATGTTGTCACTCTCTACTAAATAAATTACCTTATTTTCCTTTGATTATGAACAATTTTTCTATGATTATACACAATTTAAACTTCAATTTTCTCACCATTTCAGTGGTTTCTACTATCATGAAAGTCTTTAAAGAATGCAATTAGAGACAAATATAAAACAGTATGCTATTTATCATTAAATGATAAATATAGTAGAATTTTAAGTGAGAAACCCTTGGATTTATGGACATGAGTCTGTCATATTGTGTCTAGAAAGATGTAGATTTGGCTAAGTGGAGATTAAATGAATTCTAATCCTTTAGTTCAGGTCCAGCTTAAGGTATTCCAAAAAGAAGAAAGATTTATTTTAAATTCAAGTGCTAGTAGGGATCTCATTTTCTACTTAATATTACTGATACAGAATGTTTTATTATCCATATAATCTTAGCACCACAAAATTGACTACTTATTTTATATTAATTGATTTTGAATGCTTGGGGCTTATTACAATTGAATTGCATCTTGTGTATCAATGCTCACCTTCTTTATCATCATTCCTTTTCAATTAATTAAAGACCTAGAGATTACCTGGTTAATACAGCTCATGCTTTGAGAGGAAACAACCTTAAGAAATGAGAGTGGCTTGCTCAGCCCCAAGCTTCCAGTTTATTGAGTCAGAGCTGAGGATAGTAATAACAAGTCACCAGGGTCTGTTTCTAGGTTTTACCTAAGAGTCCTCTTCTCTCTTACTCGGCATCATTTTGGCAGAACTTAGGTGTCTGAGATTTTAAAATTTGAGCACAACTATGAGAGAGGTCCATCTGAAATAGTGTAAAAATATAAATTGTTTTTAATAAGTAACTGTGAATTAGCAGACGTTCATATTTGGCTTGTGGTGGGCATTAAAAAATATACCTTGAAACCTAATTGTATGTTTTTTAAATATAGCTTTTGTGGTACATTTTGTTTCAATTAGAAATAGTTTTTAACTGGCAAATTGAAATACAGTTTTAAGCAATTTATCATGGCTGGTGTTAATATGACATTATATGGGAATGTAATTTGTTAAGAAGCTTGAAAATTTGGTGTCTCAATGATAAACAATGGCTTTCAGTAAACATTTAAAATACAATTTTAATATATAGTCATGTTGACTTGAAAATTTTGAGTAACCATGTAAATTACCATGTTAGTATAATCCAGCCATGGTAGACCTGTGTTCTAAATGAAATGAGGTAAACATTGTCCTCATTAATATTTGCTCAAATCAAAGAAAACTCAATTGATCAACTAGATCACTTTTTAATGTATATATTCTAAAACTTCCAAATGAAGAGATTAGAGGATAGAATGCTCCTTAAGAGAAATAATGGGGAAAATGAGTTCTGTTTATTTGCAAAGCCATTGCCCTGAAATCTGAATCATAGTTTACTTTGAGAGTGTAAAAACTCACTTTTTCAGATTTATCAATTTAGCTTTTCCTATGGAGTTAAAGATTTGCTTGTAATTTTTATTCTACCAAAGCTTAGCATCATTTTACTCCAGTAAAAGTTGAGATATTAGCAAAGCTAATAAAGACAATATTAATATTTCCAATACACTCTAGGAATTGTCTGGATATATCATTTTTATGGTTGACCGATTTTATACTGGAAGCTAACATTTCATTTAGATGCCCTCAGTGAAGCATTTCAGTGATTCACTTAGACAATGGAAAATTCTTTGTTAAGTCATATAACTACAAGTTTTAATTAATCAACAATTACTAGTTGAACTCCAACTATAATAAAAAATAACATCCATTTCTACAGCGTTTGACAGTTAAGGTGCTGGTCTATAGATATGACCTTGTTAAATCATGATCCCAACTCTTAGAAGTAGTGAGATGAGTATACTTTATAGATAGAAAATATTCTGCAAATCACCAAGTTTATATATTTCTGGTCTTTTCATTCCAAACCCATTTTCTTCACCATTTTGTATGCCAGGGTGTAACTCAGAAGTAGCTTCCCATTGTGATGAAAGTCAGTAACTTCAAGATTTTTTTTTAAACTAGTGTGGGAGTTAGGTCTACCACACATGAAACAATAAAGTAAAAAGAAGAGATCCCCCAGTGATTGCACTGGTCAGGGAAGGTTTAATATAAGATGCCAGTTTTAGGCTGTGTAAGCCCTACACTTTCTCAAAGAAACTTTTGGAGATTCATCTAGCTCAGATTAATTTCATCCTTCCCTTTACTGCTGCACCATAGTATTTGAACTTTAACATTGTACTCATCATAGCTTGCCCTCTAAGTTATATATGATGTGATTTGTTCTCACCTCAAATTGTTAAGGCTCCAGAAGGTCAGAATCATTATCTATTTCATTTTTATATTTCCTATAATACCTATCATAGTGATTCTCAACAAATGTTTGTTGAACTAAAAAATATACAGACGTTGGATAGGCAGGGGCAGCAGTGATTTCCATGGGGAGTGGGAAGAGTAATGTGTTTGAGCACCTGTCGTGTGCCAGACACTGGGCAACACATTTTTAATCCTCAGTAATAGCTTAGGATAGGTAATTCAAATCATTAGCATATTTAAAAATAAGTAAAGTGATGAACTGCAACATTGAGAAGGTTTAGTAGCTTCTAGTTAACAAGTCAGGAAATAGTCCATTCTATATGTCTCCAAAGCACCTGCTACCTTCCACTTTCTGGTAGTGTCTCCCTCCTGAGATGTACTTCAGTAACAAACAAAATAACTCACAGTCCAAGGGGTCACAGTGTACTTGCGATTCTGCTTAGAGCTGTAGGAATCTTATGTAAACTGTTTTCACACAATTTTGGACTTGATGCAGGCTTCCATTTAGATGCTCTAGAATTTCTCTTTAGAGTTTCACACCAAGTTGAATAGCAAATCATTCTGTGGTCAAGAAATGAATTTTCCTCCATGCATTTACCACAACCCAGTGTGGCTCTCAATTTTGCTAAGTCAAGGAAGGAGTTGTCCTGAGTGCCTTGGACACAGTCTTAGAAAAGGACTCCCATTTACCAATTCACTAAATACTACTGGAAACTCAACTTCTTTCTTTATTCACGATGAAAGATACAATTGCCAGCAGAGTCAGTATACATAGTGGCCCAAATGCAGGAGAAAATCTTGAGAAGTTAGGGAGTTAAAAGAAACCTTGATGAAAGCAATAATTTAGAATTGTTTTTCAGACATTTTCATAGTCTTTTAAGTATCTCCTAGGAGCCATGCGAATTGCTTAGACTTGGAAATACAAAGCCAAGAGCAACTCATTGTTCTGGGCAGCTCACATTCTAGTAAAGTTGCCATAATGTAAACACATTTTTACAATACAATCATAACAAAGATGATCCAAGGAAAAACAAATGGATTACAGAATATTTAATGACATCAGGCTTTACCTGTAAGATATTAATACTTCTCAACCATATTAAAAGTACTCCCCTGGCAGTGCCTTTGCAGCTATCTATTACTGTACTTCTATTGTCTTTTGGAATTCAGAGGTGTTTTCTGGTATGCGCATAACAAACAAATGCGCACCAGGCTTGCCAAAGAGACAAAAAGACTTGGAGGAGATTGGTAGATTTGAAGGAAACTGCTTAAATTGTTTTTACCACTACAATAGTACAAATGTATTAGTGAAAACACTTAATATTTGCAACTGCAGGTATTGATATATACTTTTTTATTTAGAGTAAGAGAGAACAGAGGGTGAGATGGACACAGTGGCTCAGCCTGTAAATCTAGCACTTTAGGAGGCTGAGATGGGATGATCTTGAGCCAAGGATTTCAAGATCAACCTAGGCGACATAGTGAGGCCTTGTCTCTACAAAAAATAATTTAAAAATTGCTAAGTGTGTTGATGTGTGCCTGTAGTCCCAGCTACTTGAGAAGCTAAGGCAAACAGACCTCTTGAGCCCAGGATGTCGAGGCTGATGTAAGCTGTGATCATGCCCTACTTCACTGCAACCTGGGTAATGGCATGAGATCTCAACTCAGAAACAAAAACTGAAAACAAGAAAAAACAAAATCAGAATGAGATGACACTAAGGAAAATACAGATAATTTTTGCTTTGTTTAGCTTTATCAATGAATTTCTTCATATGAGGTAACCTATAATAATCCTCATAGCCTTCACACACCCATCAAGTCTTCCAACAATTTCTAAATAAAAAAGTATATATAAATATCTGCAGTTGCAAATATTAAAACAATTAATCACTTAAGTGGAAACCATTTGAAAAACAATCATTTTATTTTAGCAGCAATCCAAAAATAAGTGATAGTGTAAAAAATTTCAGGTTCTCTGTGGTGACAACATAAGAAAGACAGGTGATATAAAGGATTTCATTTTATAAAAGCTCACAAACAAATAAGTGAGAAAAAAGTAAAATATCTGGGTTTAAGATTCTTGAGACTATTTACATTTTTTTTGTCTTTAAAAAATATTTCAGCCGGTCTTGGTGGCTCAGCCTGTAATCCCACGCTTTGGGAGGCTGAGGTGAATGGATTGCCTGAGCCCGCGGGTTTGAGACCTGCCCGGGCAACTTGGCGAGACCTCATCACTACAATAAATCAAAAAATTAGCTGGGCCTGTAGTTCCAGCTACTTGGAAGGCTGAGGCGGAAGGATCGCTGGAGCCCAGCAGGTTGAGGCTGCAGTGGCCGGGAGTGGCCACTGCACTCCAGTCTGGGCGACAGACAGAGTGAGACTCCAACTCAAAAAAATATATATATATTTCAAGTCATTTAATATACCTTCTTGTAAATTGCAGGAATTAAGTTTCTGAAGATAGAGAGAAATGATGGGAGAAAGGAAGGAAAGAAGGAAGGAAGGAAGGAAGGAAGGAAGGAAAAAACTAAGAAAATTTGAGAATAGTTTGGAGAGGCATCATGGTGAAGCCAATCCACTACTGATCAAATCACAGGGCTCAAGACTCATGTTAGACATCTTGGATTTTTCAGTAACAGATTATTGACTTTTGGTATATCATGATACACTCTTGGGATCTTTTAGAAGAAAAGCAACATTTCTTTTGGTGTTTGAATGACACCATTCATTACGTGTAAATCTGTGCCTCCTATTGCAGGATGCTTACTAGGTCTGGAATTTGTACAAACTCCAACCCCAGAACAGAAAATACCAGTGGGAACTGGCCCTACCTTCACAGATGAATAAAGCCAAGAGGAGTTGCCCTTTAGATGGGGTATTCCCTCCTTGGGTGCCAGATAATGATCTTCATTCTTTGAAGTTACTGCACTTGCCCTTGCCAACATTTGAGTGCGTCGGGTTAC
This sequence comes from Tarsius wallacei, assembly GCA_963574415.1. Classification (NCBI taxonomy): domain Eukaryota; kingdom Metazoa; phylum Chordata; class Mammalia; order Primates; family Tarsiidae; genus Tarsius; species Tarsius wallacei. The sequence continues at coordinate 5,595 of CAUYQG010017049.1, forward strand.
ATATGCATTAGTGAGGTGATTCTTAGAAGTGTCATTCTCCTGGGATGGTCAAAGGAGTATTCTAAGAGAAATTCATCGCAAATTTAATTTTAATGGCAATGTAAATTAAGGAAAAAAAAATACGTGCAGATAGGATTCATAAAATGTGGAGTTTTGATCTTTCCTTTGTTGCCATTATTTCCCTAGATAGAAAAAAAATCTAACAATTTCTTCAGAATGTAGAAGTAAAAGGAAAGCTTGTCAATTTTCAAGAAATAGCCATGTGCTGTTTATAAATCCTTTTAAAAAGTATGTGAGTTCCTGGAATGTGCTGACTATTCTGTTTCTGGCAAATTCTCTTCTGCTCATTAGGTATTTCACACAAAGTAACGTGAGTGTCCCAGCTGCACCTATTAATTCATTAGAGAACTGATTGCATTTTCGTCTTCACCTTTCTGTGCTATCAGATGCATATTTATTCCTCATAAAAAGGCTTCATTTGTCTACTTTACTTTTGCTTTTATTTTAAGCAAAAATACTGTCTTTCCCATTAAGGTAACTTTTAACTTGCTATTGGTTGCATCAGCAAAGTAGAAAAAAATTTGCTCTTTTTTCCATGTTTTTAAATCCAGTTTAAAACTGTTTATAAAGACATTTCTTTTGAGAAGGAGAACAACTTGTTTTAGGACATTTATATTTCTAAGTGAAATGGAAATTCTTGAAAATATGCCCTGCAGTTCAAAACTATGGGTGTGATAATATTTCTAGCATATCTATAATAACTAGATTTAATACAGATTTTACTAAAGATAAAATAGTTGCATTGATTTTTTATTATAATGAAATATTGTAATTAGGGATGAGAAAAAGGAAATCAAGTTTATATCTAAACTTGATATATCTTTTTGAAAATCTGACTAGGCATGATATAAGATATTTCTCATAGTGAATGCTTAATTGTAGTAGTCATATATCTAAATGCAGTTTTCATTACAACAATATGCTGAGTTCATGAAGTACTTTATTGTTTAAGATAATAGAGATATGGATGAAATAATAGCACAATCACAGTTATATAGTTAATTTTTGGAAATGAAATAATGAGCAGTATGATTAAGCTTTATTTGTCTTTAACAGCATTTATCAATACAGAATTAATTGTTTCCATATAATTATTTTGCCTACATCTAACCAATATTAAGAATTTACTTAATATTAAACAGTGAAGCCTTTGGGTAGTCTTAGAAATCTTGGTAAGCGGGAAAATATACCAAACATATCAGGACCCTAGACAATGCTGACTCTGGTTTCTATTTGGTAAAAATACTTTTTCTATGAAATCTTGAAATGAGCCTCCATTAATCCTTCACCTATTAAGGTGATATAAATACAGTTTAGTAATTACTGTAAAAGTGAGTTTTCTTCCTGTATAACGAATCACTACAGGAACATACTTTAAAACATAAGAGCCATCTATGATAAACTCACAGCCAACATATTGCTAAACAGACAGAAATTGGAAGCATTTCCCCTGAAAACCAGAAGAAGACAAAGCTTCCCACATAGTATTGGAATTCTTAGTTAGAGCAATTAGACAAGAGAATGAAATCAGGGCCATCTAAATAGGAAAAGAGTAAGTCAATTTATCCCTCTTTTCTGACGATATGACTCTATACCTAAAAATCTAAGAGAATCTGTCAAAACTTTCTTGCACTGGATAAAGGACTTTGGTAAAATCTCAGGGTACAAAATCAACATGCAAAAGACAATCGCATTCTTACACAATAACAGCAAATAGGCAGAGAATCAAATAAAATGCACAATCCCATTCATAAAAGCAACATCAACAAAAATACCTTGCCATCTTCCTAACCAGAGAAGTGAAAGTCCTTTAAAACAAAAACTATAAAACACTGTTCAAAGAAATCAAAGGTGACATAAACAAATGGAAAAATATTCCAGGCACATGAATTGGAAGAATCAACATTACTAAGATGTCCATCCTACCCAAAGCAATCTACAGATTTAATGCAATATCCATTAAATTATCATCATCATTCTTTTCAGACCCGGAAACAACAATACAGAAATTCATATGGAAACATGAATGACCACAAATGGCCAAAACAGTCCTCAGCAAAAGAAACAAGGCAGGAGGTATCACACTTCCAGACTTTAAATTTTATTATAAGGCTATAATAATCAAAACAGCCTGGTATTGGTACAAGAACAGGCTTGTAGACCAATGGAACAGAATATAGATTACAGAAGCAAAACCTCAATTTTTCAACCAACTCATTTTTGACAAAGCCTCCATTAACAACCACTGGGGAGAGGAGAACTTAGTCAGTAAATGTACTGGGAAAACTGACTGACCGTATGCAGAAGATTAAACAAGACTCCTACTTATCATCATACACAAAAATCAACTCTAAATCAACTCTAGATCAAAGACCTAATGTAAACCTCAAACTATAAGAACCTTAGAAAATGCAGGAGACACCTTTATGGAAACTGGAACTGGCAACCTATTCCTGATCAAAATCCCAAGTGCCCATGCCATGAGAGATACGATAGATAACTGGGACTTCATCAATCTGAAAAACTTCCGCAAAGCAAAATAAACCATCAAGGGTTGGGGAGTGGGCCCACAGAATGGGAAAAAATATTTGCCAACTGTGTATCTGGCAAAGACCAAACATCTAGGATCCACAAGGAACTCAAATATGCTGAAAAGAAAAGAAACAAACAGTCCCATTAAAAAGTGGCCAAAAGATACGAATAGACACTTCTCAAAAGAAGACATACAAGCAGCCAATAGATACATGAAAAAAATGCTCAGTCTCACTAATCATCAAAGAAATGCAAATTAAAACCTCACTGACCTACCACCTAACTCCAGTCAGGATGGCTGTCTTCAATAACTCAAAAACAACAGATGTTGGAGAGGATGCAGGGAGAAGGGAATACTTCTACACTGGTGGTGGGAGTGTGTAAACTAGTACTACCTCTATGGAAAACAGTGTGGTGATTCTTAAAAGATCTAAAAATCAACCTTCCATACAACCCCACAATCCCCCTTCTGGAAATATACCTGGAAGAACTCAAGTCATTCTATGAAAAAGATACCTGCACACGCATGTTTATTGTGGCATTATTCACAATAGCAAAAATTGGAACCAACTGTGCTGACCATCAAAAGCGAACTGGATAAAGAAAAATGTGGTATATATACATGATGGAATATTACACAGGACAAAAAAGGACAAAATTATGAACCTCACATCTACTTGGATGGACTTAAAATATATAATACTGAGTGATCTATCACAGAAACAAAGAACTAAGTACATGTTCTCACTCATAAGCGGATCCTGAATAATTATCACAGCAGTATAAGAAAGGTATTGGCAGTGGTGGGAAACTGCCAGGGGAGGGAAGAGGAGACATTCTTCATCTGTAAGGTACCTACCTGATCTCGAGCCAGGTGAAGAGGGGACCAAAGTGAGGCCCAAACTTTTACAATGACCATTTGTATACCTAACCCTGAATTGTACCCCACATCTTTAAAATTAAAAAAAAAAGATAAATGAAGAAAGTAATAATTTTTTTTAAAAAGAGAGAAAAATCACTAAAAATAGAATAACTTAAAATTACTTATATTTGTGGGTCAACGACCAAGCATGGCTTAGAATGATTAACTTTTTTCCAGTTTCCCATGAAGCTGCACTCAAAGCTTCAACCCAGGTTAGGATATCATCTGAAGACTCAGCTAGGGCGGGGTTCACTTCCAAGTTCACATGACTGTTGTCAGAATTCATTTTGGTGCTGTTGGAATGAGTGCTACAGTTCCTAGCTGGCTGTTGGCCTGAGGCCACCCTCAGATGTTTGTCTCATCAGTCTTCCTAACAACAGCAACAATAACAACAACAAACTTACTACATCTAATCCAGCAAGGGAGAGAGTAGGGTAACACGTTGGAAAGTACAATCTTATTTAACATAATTATGAAAGTGACATTCATATCATATTGGTTAACAGTAAGTCACAGGTCCCATCCATAGTCAAGGGAAGGGGAATATATAAAAGTTTGACTATCAAGAGGTGGGACTATTGAGGGTTCCCTTAGAGTTAACCTGTTGTACATACTAAACGATTCAGTCCTTTGTAGATCCTCATTCTCTGCACCGTTAGTAATAAGAGATTTAAGAATAGAAATTGCAAAAAGTATGTTTTCTGTATGTTATTAAAATTTACAATAAATAAATATGAGTACACTGAATCAAATTTGCTATTACATTTTTGACTTTATCATTTGAGTAATACTTTATTTGGACTTCCTGGTATATGGAGTAGTGTGATGCTGGTAATCATATCTCAAAAGGTATGAGAAGTAAGATTTACCTGTATACTTTGTGACTATGCCTTCAGTATTTGTGAGAAAAAAATTATAAGAGATTTACCAATTTATGCACAGATTTATAGATATGGGAATTAGTAATTTTTATCAAAGAGGGACAAGACTTCATTTTAATCAATGAAGGCTGCCAAACCCCCAAATTCTGAGTATACTCATTAAGCTGAGAATGTCATCATAATATAAGGTTAATTGGGATGCTGTATATCAGCTCTTCAGTGACATGACCTATAAAAGAGTTGAATCTGATTCCCAAGGGGAAGAGCTGCTTTATGGGGATCAAATTAGGTATCAACATTTAAGGTAAAATGAGCTAAAGTTTAATGAGAAGAATGCAAAACTTTTTTTTTTTTTAACCAGTGGGTAACTTTCTTGGTAGATGTGTTATTTGGTATTGATATAGTAAATATAAGCTCTAATCAAAAGCAATAACAAATCTTTACTAGATAAATTAATCCTCAAAAACATGTTGTGATCTTGTTTTAGATTATATTAGATTGGGTACTGCATAAACTACACATTTTCATGCTTATGAAATTTTCTTTTTAAATAACGGGCTCCGCCAACAAAGTGGCATTTGCTTTTGGAAGCATTTCCAATAGAAACATCTCATGTACATGGGAATTTTAACATTATATTCCATATATTTGTGAATTCCTTTATTTGAATTAACCTGAATTTATACAACATTGTATTTGCAAGTTTATATTCTTGAGGCTTATTTTTTCAGTTGTTAGTATCCATTTCAAAGGTAAATAGGCAATTTACAGTCAGATTTTCCTAGTTTTCTGTCCGGGTTTATCATCATTGTATTTCATGTTGTTTTTTATTATCATTGCATCTATTGTATCTAATTACGATTTATCTACTAAGTGGAAAAATTACTAATAAATTTAAATGCTGACATGATTCAATAAAATACCAGTTAGGTGGTTGTTAAATCTATTTAAAGGTATTCTGCTTCATTAAGGTCTTTGAACTTTTTTGAAAGTATTGTCTATCAATTATAGTTGTTTACCCTTAGTAAAAAGTACAATTTATCTACTTATAGCTTCTTTACGTGTATTTTAGGTAATATGTGATTTAAATAACACAAATTCACACTTGTATATACAGGACATGCAGGAGGAGAAATTTTTAGATGATGAGATAATCATAAGTACATGCTCTAATATTTTATTTGCTCACCGTACTACAGTGTATCTATACACAGTTTTAGAAATCTTGACAAGAGTATAATAATAATTGCTGGTATAAAGTAATTGTTAAAAATATTGGCATAAATGCTTCATTAAAAACAAAATGGGTTATTAATAATTTTAATTTAAGATAATGAAAACAAAATAAAATACATTTATACTACCCTAACCTATACCTATCTTTACTCAATTGCTTTGAAAATAATAATTAGAAAACATCCACAGTAAAAATTAAATATTTAATATGCAACTAAAGAAAACTTTAAACTCATTTGAAAAAAGTGACTAGAATTTGTTGGTTTGTGTGCTTTCAATAAGTGCACTATAGTATTTGGTATTTCCTGAAACACAATCACTTGAGAAGCAGGTCAAATCCTATTGTAAGAAAACTCAATACTTAGTTTGGAAATTTTGTTTGATAACATTTAAAGAGTACAAAAAATAAATCTGATATAAGTCACAAACAAACATAACATTTATTTAAATTGGCAATAAATTTTAAGTTTAAAAATATAACATTTGGGTAGGGCATGGTGGCTCACTCCTGTAATCCCAGCACTTTTGGAGGTCAAGGTGAGAGGGCTTCCTGAGCTTAGGTTTTCAAGACAAACCTGGGCAACATGATGAGACGTCATCTCTACAATATTTTTGAAAAAAAATAGCCAGGTGCGGCAGTGTGCGCCTGTAGTCCCAGCTATATGGAAGACCGAGGTGGAAGGATCGCTTGAGCACAGCAGGTCTAGGCTGTGGTAACTGTGATCATGCCACTGCACTTCACCCTGTGTTACAGAGTGAGACTCAAAAAAACAAAATTAATATATAAAATTTGTTTTTAGGTATAAGATAAAGTGATTATTTAAAATGTTTAGCAGATTTTTACTAAAATGCTTTCCAAATTATAGATTGTTTCATTTGATATTCAAAAGAAAGGCTTCAAAACAAAATAGATTTTAAAAATCATATTCGTACAATTTAACACAGTTAGTTGGCACATTTTCTTATGGTCATTAACTTCAGTTATTTGTCATGCCTAACCTGAAGCATGTGTTTTCTTTCTCAATATGAATGCAATCACATTAATTTGAAATGACCTCATCTTAAAGTCCCAACTGAAGTTACATTTCTTTAGGTTTTATTCTTTTTAAAATGCTTGCTCTTCTTAGTGTTATTACCAGATTTTTGTCATTGAAATATATAACAACCTGCTCTGGTATGTTTTCAAAGTTCCATATAGTAAACTATTAAGACCATGAGGAATATGTTCTGCTTAGTTAATTGATTCAGGTCCTGCAGGTCTCTGTAATATGAGTATAATTATATACAACAATAATTATTATATGCCTGATAAGTGGAATCTAATTCTGGCATTTGCCTAACCAGAAGCAGAGATTATGTATAGATGAGTATCATTCAAAAATGCCATGGCCCAACCTCCCAAGTATGAAATAAGAAGAAGAAATTAAAACCCTAAATATACAATAACAACCCAGGAAACTCTGTCATAAGATACCTACCGACAAAAGAAAAAAAAAAAAAAGCCCTGGACTAGATGTCTTCCTCGGGGAATTCTATAAAACATACAAGGAGAAACTGATACCAATCCTATTGAAAGTATTCCAGGCAATCCAGAAAGATGGAGTGCCCCCAAAGTCATCTTATATAGTTAACATCACATTATACCCAAACCTGGCAATGACCCAACAAGAAAAGATAATTACAGGCCAATCTTCTTGATGAACATGAATACAAAAATTCAAAACAAGATTCTAGCAAATCGGATCCAACAATACATCTCAAGAATCGTGCATCATCACCAAGTAGGCTTCATTCCCATGATGCAAGACTGGTTCAACATCCACAAGACCATGAATGTAATTTTGTAATCTGTATATCAACAGATGTAAAAACAAGGACCACATGATTATATCATTAGATGCAGAAAAAGCTTTCAACAAAATCCAGCATCCCTTCTTGATTTAAAAAAACAAAAAAACTTGAGCACCTAGACACAAAAGGAACATTCCTCAAAATAGTTAGAGCCATCTATGATAAACCTATAGCTAACATATTGCTCAATGGAAAAAGTTGGAAGCATTTCTCCTGAAAATGGAAATAAGACAAGGATGCCCAGTCTCACTCCTCCTATTCAACATAGTGCTGGAAGTCCTAGCTATAGCAATCAGGCAAGAGAAGGAAATCAGGGATATTCAAATAGGTAAAAAGGAAGTTAAGCTATACCTCTTTTCAGATGATATGATCCTACAGCTGGAACACCCCAGGGAATCCACCAAAAACCTTGCTCTGATAAATGACTTTGACAAAGTCTTGGAATAGAAAATCAACTTGCAAAAGAGAGTGGCATTTCTATACATCAGCAACAAACAGGCAGAGAACCAAAAAAAGCACAATCCCATTCACAATAGACACACACAAAAATGAAATACCTTGGCATCTACCTAACCAGAGAAGTGAAAGACCTCTACAATGAGAAATACAAAACATTGCTCAAAAATCAAAAATGGCACAAACAAATGGAAAAACATCTCCTGCTCATGGACTGGAAGAATAAATATTGTCAAGATGTCCATCCTACGCAAGGCAATCTGCAGGTTCACTGCAATACCCATCAAATTATCAACATCATTCTTCTCAGACCTGGAAATGGCAATACAGAAACAACCTCCCACAAATAGCCAAAACAATCCTCAGTAAAAGGAAGAAAGTGGGAAGTATCACACTTCCAGACTTCAGACTTTATATGGCTGCAATGATCAAAACAGCCTGGTACTGTTACAAGAAGAGGCACATAGACCAATGGAACAGTTCAGATTCTGGAAGCAAAAACCTGATCTCTTAAGCAACTCATCTTTGACAAAGCCAGCAACAACAACCACTGGAGAGAAGAGACTTTATTTAGCAAACGGTGTTGGGAAAACTGGCTAACCACATGCAGAATAATGGAACAGGACCCCTACTTATTACCATATACAAAAATCAACTATAAGAATTATAGAAAAAAATGTAGGAGACACACTTAAGCACTTAGGAGTAGGCAATCAATTCACGATTAAATCCCTAAAAACAAATGCACAAAAGATACCATAGACAAGTGGGACCTCATCAAACTGAAAATCTTTTGCACAGCCCAAGAAACCATCAAGAGAGTGAGCGGTCATCTCACAGAATGGGAAAAAAACATTTGCTAATTATGTGTCTGACAAAGTCCTAACATCCAGGATATACAAGGAACTCAAACAGGCTGAAAGAAAAAACAAACAAACAAACAACCCTATTAAAGTGGGCAAATACATGAATAAACACTTCTTAAAAGAAGACATATGAACAGCCAAGAGACAAATGAAAAAATGCTCAGGCTCACTAATCATCAGAGAAATGCAAATTAAAACCACATTGAGATACTACCTTACCCCAGTGAGGATGCTCATCTTTAATAAATCAAAAAACAGCAGATGCTGATGGGGTAGCAGAGAAAAGAGAATGCTTCTACACTGTTGGTGGGAGTGCAAATTACACCAGCCTCTATGCAAAACACTATAGTATTTTTATAAAAGGACCAGAACTAGACTTTCCATATGACCAAGCAATCCCCCTCTGGTAATATACCTGGGGATATTAAATTGTTCTACAAAAAAGAAAGATACCTGCACATGCATGTTTATTACTGCACTATTCACAATAGCAAAAACATGGAAGCAAACCTGCCCATTGAAAGTGGACTGGATAAAGAAAATGTGGTATATATACACAATGGAGTATTACACAACCATAAAGAAGGACAAAACCATGGAAATCCACTTGGGTGGGGTAGAGTCTATCATTCTTAGTGATCTATCACAGAAACAATTGAATACCACATGTTCTCACTCATAAATAGGTCTTAAATATTTATCACAATGCTACAAGGGAGGGATCAACAGTTGTGAGACACTGCCAGGGAAGTGAGGAGGACACAAACATCACTAAGCGTACCTGATCCTAAACCAGGGGAAGTGAGGATCAGTGGGAACCCCAAACTTCACCTACTTGTAGACTACAAATGTACTAATCCTGACTTGTACCCTCAATAATAAAATAGAGAAAACAAAAACAAAAACAAAGAACGCCATCGCCTTGACCTACATTACCTGCTGGCTCACGTAAGACCGGTTTCAATCAGAAATTCTTTGCTGTTAGGTAAGACTAAATTTTACTGATGAAAGTAAAAATAATGGATTCAGATTATTGATTGTTCATTTTGGGACTAAGTTAGTTTGGAAAATCCATTTTGGAGAGCGAGTTTTGAGAACAGGGAACTTGACAGAGAAAGAAAATTGCACTGGATATAAGGGATATAGTACTAGATATCACTAAGATATAAGAACAGGTCTGAAAAGGAGAAAAGGAGCATGCAAAATAAATATTTTAAATATAAAACGTATAAACTTGTAAGTGCCTTTACTCTTTCGTTAAAAAACAATTGCCATCGGTAGCATAGCGTGACAGATGAGCACATTTTCACTCTCTGTGAAATTCGTATAAGTCTTTTTTGAAAGTTCAGTCCTTTAGATTTACTTCATTTTGAACAAATTTGGGGGTTGATAAATGGCTGTAAACTGATCCCAATGCCGATGATTTTTGAAGATATATGTTAGTCTATATATTGGCAGTTGTCAAAAGAAGATTCAGATTGTACATTGTGGGATGATAGTTCACAAAATGGGTTTCCTTATCTAGTAAAATTTAAATATCACTTTGTAATTTTGGAGAAAGAAAATATTTTCAACTCAGTATAATAAAGTTCAGGCTTTAAAAGACAACCCAAATTACCAGGAGAAATTCATTTAAATCCAAAACTGAATCGGAGGTAGAAGAGTTATGGGTTCTTGAGTGATATCTCGTTTCAGCGGCTTTTAATTTATTCTTTATATTGGGCAAATATCATCTCTTAATTTTGCATTTCGTAGATGATTTGCCTTGTTGCAAAATAACTGGTGTGAACACTGAAAATTCTAAAAATAAGTTTTGACTAATGAGGGTATTCATAGTGTGTTTGCTATATGATAATTAATATATATATATATATTTTTTACAAAAAAATTGGTCCGCATTTCATCATTTGTATGAAACCAAAGTTCATTACTTTTTGGACTTTAAGCTCCGGTCTAAACAGGAACTGAAAAACTGCACATAAATCTTTACATTTTTTAAAAAGTAAGAATTTTCACTCATAAGCAGACATTGAACATTTATCATAAAACTCCAAGAAAGGGATTGGCAGTGGGGTGGGGGTGGGGACACGACATCAATAAGGGTACTTGATCTCAAACCAGGCAAGTGAGGACCAAAGGGAAGCCCAAACTTTACCATATGATGTCCACTTGCATGTCTAATCCTGAATTGTAACCCACATCTTTACAATACAATGTTTTAAAAAGTGAAAGGCAGAGGCTTTCACTTGTGGACATACTTAGGTACAATTTAAGCAAAATGTATGCTTTTAATTTAATAAACATTTATCTTTGCAATCTAGATATGTGATTACAAATTTTTTGATAAATACAAGGTAATACTTTGTTATCATCATGCTTCGGGTGGTTTACCCTATGTAATAGGATTGCTCTCCTTGTCCCCAGCACATAGTTATTCAGGGTCATGATCCATGTTTAATAATCAAGTCATTATTGAAATAAAATATTTAACTTTTATATTTCGGTTTGTGTGTTTACGATTTGAGTCCTACCACCTAGCTCATATGTAAACAGATTGTAAAATACATGTATTTGCTTTTCAAGACTGATTTAAGTATTTTAAAGTGTCAGATACACTAGTTTACTGTGTTTCCTATAGGTTGAACAGTACAGTTAAACAAAAATATGGATAAAACACTACCTCTTAACACATCACTATACTGATTAAACTTTGAAACATTAATCAAAGCACATTAATCACTGAGTTTGGAGTGTATGGAAGAACAAAAGGGATCTCTAAAAATTGATGGAAAGAAAAAGAGTCTAGCACCAGAGACATGTAATCACAGTGGCTTGTAGTGCAAGATGCTGATCATTGCCATAGCAACAGACTGTGTTTTGTTACATCATGGAAATCAGGAGTGTGTGAGTTATGAGTGCAACATCCCACCGAGAGGACAAACACAAAGCCATTATGAGAAAGGGTAATATAAGATGTAGTCATAGGTAGAGATGAACATTTTGAAAAGGGTAATAACAAAAGCACATGAAGATAGATGAGCAGCTCATGAAAATTCAAGTCTATTTTTGTAAGTGGGGCTTTCATTTGTAACCATTCTTAATCACTGTTATAACTGGCTTATTTTCTTTCTTCTTCTTTTCTTTAAATGAGGCACAACTGTGAACAGCTTCAAACAGAAGGTTCAGATTTTGACCTGTTTTAATTCCCGACATAAATTTTATAAAAGTGTCAATACAAAGAAATATATAAATCATTCTTCACTTTCATATATTATGAAGATTATGCTCATCAAATATTAGACCACACTTATACTGTGGGGATACATATATCGCTTATTAAATGTACATGACCCAAATATACAATGTATATGTATTTCATTATTATGCAGCATACCGATTTCAAAAGTGTTGACACGTTATGAAATTTTTCGAAATTTTAGGATACTTAGAACAACACTTCCAATAGTGGTTGAGTAAGGTCAAGCGGACCGAGGTTGCCACAGATGGCAATGATTGCATCTAAATGTAATACAATAAGCAGCTGCCTGATGGCACTGGAAAATGAGGAGAAGCCAGCAGGTGTGGAGTACACATTCTGAGGGAGATTGTATGATGTCAGTCCTCTGCTGTTCCTGAGAGAGAGGAGCACTGAGCACACCTGGAGCTGGCTAGAAGGGAACGGCAGAAAGACCACAGCCTTTCTGATTTTAGGAGCCACAGTTAGGAAGTCAGGGCAATTCATCCATATTGAAGATAGGGCAAGATCCCTATGACAATATCTTGTATTAAATTTTGTATTTTTTCTGTAAAGGTCAGATAAATGATTTCAGATTTCTATCTGGTCACATATTTGGATAATCCTTTAAACATGTGAGACTGAAGTGATGCAGAGAAGCTCAGAAACAATAGCTCTGAACTGAGATTGGAGTTACTGTCCAAAAACAATTTGCATTTTGTGGTCTTTCAAGTTACTTGCTTGCCAAAACAAAACAAAACCAGAAACAATGTTACTTGCAGAAAATAACAGAATTTCGTGTTTCCACATTTTAATATTTATAATACCAATATACTATCAACAGATTTTCAATAAAAAGGTAAAATCATAAGCCTTGTAGGGATAAAAATGAACATGTGAGGTAGTTTATTTTACTTATTTATTGAACTAGACTTATACTGTAACTTGTTCAAAAGATTTATCAGGAATATTAAAATAAATGTTCAAATTGGGACAAAACTGTTTTTTCAATCTAGGGAAGTCAATTGAACTTTTATCAGGCAGGTCACAATTAACAGGTCTATAGGCTGCTTACTATTTACAGAGTTATCAAATAGCTCAAAGACTATGAAAGAATAAAATCAAAACATACAGAGTGTCCTCTAAGCTAAGTGTAATTTTTCATTGAAATATGTTTTTTCTAAACACAATCCAAAAATTTTTAACACACAAAAGATCAGAAAGTTAGGATACATTCTAGGGCAACCCCTTTGGGTCCCCTCCCACTGTGGGAGCCTTTCTGTCCTCTCAATAAACCCTGCTTTAAAAAAAAAAAAAAAGAAAGAAAGAAAGTTAGGATACATTCTCAATTGAAAAGAAAAATGAGATCAACTTCAAGATGGTCCAGAGGTTGAAATTAGGAAGTAAAAGTTATAAAAGCTGTGACAAATATCCCAAGATGTAATAGAAAATTAGCATTCAAAAAATTTTTAAAAATAGAAAGTCTCATCAGATAAATAGAAATAATAAAAAGGATAATCAAAACAAAAGAAAAATACCTATTATAGTTTGATAAGGTCCTACCTGTCAATTTTAGATTTCATTGTATTTGCCTTTGAGGACTTGGCTATGAATTCTTTGCCTACCCTGTTGTTCAGGAGGGTGTTCCTTAAGTTTTCTTTTTTCTTTTTTCCTTATTTTTAAGATTATTATAGTTTGTGGTGTCACATTTAAGTCCTTGATTCATTATGAGTTAATTTTTTAATATGGTGATAGGAAAAAAAAAAGCTCAAGAGGGTAAAGAGACAACCCACAGAATGGAGAAAAAAAATATTTGCAAGTTACACATCCAACAAAGTCTTAACATCCAGATCTACAAGGTACTCAAATTAATTGACAGGGGTGGGGGGGACCTTAAAAAGTGGGGCAAAAGTCATGGACAGACAATTCTCAAAAGAAGACATTCAAGTCACCAACAAATATGAAAAAATGCTCAGCCTCACTAATCATCAGAGAAATGCAAATCAAAACTATGAAATACCATCCCACACTGGTCAAGATGGCTATCATTAAAAAGTTGAAAAACAGGCTGGGCTTCATGTCCCAGCCTGTAATCTCAGCACTTTAGAAGACTGAGGTGAATGGGTTGCCTGAGACCAGCCCGGACAACTTGGTGAGACCTCATCTCTACAATAAAAAAATAAAAAATAAAAAATTAGCCAGGCGTGGTAGTGGGCGCCTGTAGTTCTGGCTACTTGGAAGGCTGAAGCAGAAGGATTGTCTGAGCCCAACAGGTCGACGCTGGAGTGGCTGTGAGCTTGCCACTGCGCTCCAGCCTGGGTGATGGAGTGAGACTCCAACTTAAAAAAAAAAAAAAAAAAAGAAACCAAAAAACAATAGGTGTTGGTGGGACTGTGGGAAAAAGGGTTGGTGGAAATGTAAGCTGGTTCAACATTTGTGGAAAACAGTGTGGTATTTTCTCGAATAACAAAAAATTGAGCTACCACACAATTCAGCAATCCTGCTTCTGAGAATATACTCAGAAGAACATAAAACACTCTACCAAAAAGATACCTTCACATGTATGTTCATTGTAGCTCTATTCACAGTAGCAAAAATGTGGAACCAACCCTGATGTCCATTGAAAGTGGACTGGATAAAGAAAATATAGTACATATGCATGATGGAATATCACATAGCCATAAAGAACAAAATCATGTCCTTTGCAGCTACAGACCATCAGTCTAAGTGAACTATTAAAGAAACAAAAACTGAATACCACGTTTTCACTCATAAGTGAGCCCTGATCACTGGACACATGAGCACAAAGGTGGGAACAACAGACACTGGATACTGCTAAAGAAGGAAGGAAGGGAAGAGGGATAAGGGACATACAATCTCACACTGGATACCAGGTCTACTATCAGTGGGAGAGAGGAGTTGCTAGAAGCCCAAATCTCTGCTTTCACTTATATGGTAGATCCTCATGTACCCAACAACTAAAAATAAAATAAAACAAAACAAAATTCCTGACATAAAAATTAACTAAATGGATTTAACAAATGAAGGGAGACAACAAAGAAAAATATCAGTGAACTTGAATATAGATCACAAGTAATTATCAAAGCTGAACACCAAATTGGAGTCTAATATGCAAAAGAAAGAAAAAAACTGAAGAAATAACCAGCCCCAAGTTTTAAAATTTGATCAGATATCAAGTTATAGATTCCAGATTCTCAATGAACACCAAGTAGAATAAATATCAAAAAAGGCACATATATACTTATCATAGTCAAACTGTTGAATGCCAGATATAAAGAACAAATCTTAAAAGCATCAAGAGAAAAAAGGCCCATAACATAATGTGAAGCAATGATTCAATTAATAGGAGACTTATACACAGGAATTATGAAGAACAGGCAACACTGAAGCAGTATATTTAAAGTGCTGAATGAAAGATAAAATGTCACCCCAGAATTCTGTATCAAGCAAAAAAAATTCTACAACAAATGCAACTGAAAAAGACATTTTTAATTATAAGAAAGATAAATAATTGTGAGAATAATGCAAACATAAAAAATTGTAAATAGCTCTTCACACTGAAGGGGAATCATATCAGGTTAAAACATGGATCACCAGAAAGGTTAAGCGAATGTTAGAAAAGGTAAATGACCTGACACACATAAACAGCTTAAAAATTTTTGTTCTTTCTATTCTTTATTTATTTCTAATGTATATGACTGCTTAATGGAAAAAAATGTGGGTTTATAACATACATAAAGTAATATAACAACAATAACATAAAATACAGAGGTGGTGTAAATAATTTAAGGTTTCTTTAAATATTTTAAAGAAGTATCCTGAAAGCAATCACTACAACAATGCAAAGAAATTTAGCCAAATATAAATATAAAGTTGAATTATAAATACACTCAAATAATTTAAGAAAAGACAAAGAGAGAAATAAGAAAAAGAACTATAGGTGAATAAAAAGAAAAATAATATAATTATAGGGCCTACTCAACCATATTGATAATTACATTAAATGTTAACAGACTAAAAAATCAAATTAAAATGCAAGTTAGCAAAATGAAGAAATAAGAGATAATTCAAATATAAAGACATGGATAGTCTGAAAGTAAATGAGTGGAAAAAGATATGCTATGGAAACCATAAACAAAGACAGCTGAAATCTCCACATTAACAACACTTAAAATAGATGTCAAGACAGAGTATTATTAGAGATTAAGAGGAACAGTTTATGATGATAGAAGTACTTATATATCAAAAGGAATCTGCAATTATAACTGTCTATGTATGCAATATCAGAGCTTCCAAAGACAGGAATTAAACATTGATCAAAATGTAAAAAGAAAAAAACATTTTCACAAGCATAATTATTTTACCACTTTCTCAGTAAATTAAAGAATAACCATATCAAAAATCAGTAAAAAATATAGGACATATGAACAACAATAACAACTAGTTTAATGTAATTGATTTTTTTTTAAAGCAGACTAAATAATAACTGGAGAATACAGCTTTCCTTTAAATACATGGGGTATGCACACTAGGATATACCATATGCTGGGCCATAAGACAAGTTTCAATATTTTTTAAAAAGTAAAGGCATATGACATATGTGCTCTGAACACAGAGAAATTAAATTAGAAATCAAACTGTAATATATCTAAACAAATAACAAATATATGATATTAACATGCACTTTCAAATAATACAAAGTACCTTAAAATTATTTTTCATGAATTAAAAATAAAATTTGAAATAGTTCACTAAAACAGTGCTTAGAGGTACATTTATAATTCTAAAAACTATATATAAACTGGGCATAATGGTGTCTGCCTGAATTCTGAGCTACTCAAGAGGCTGAGGCAGGAGGACCACTTGAGGTCAGAAGTGTGAGGTTGCTGTATGCCATGATCATGCCTATGAATATCTACTTTACTCCCTGCCAGGCAACATAGTGAGACCCTGTCTCTAAAAAAATTTAAAAAGACAACTCCTTCACCAATAATTATATATTTAATACAGTATAATAGAATATTTTATAAATATATATTTACAAACAAAACAAATATTATATATAATTGTTATCTTAAGACACTAGAAAAACAATATTCAGTCCCCCCAAAAGTAGAAGAAATAAATTAATAAAAAAACCAAAATCAACAAAAGACAAGAACAAATAACAATACTCACCATTTCCCAACCATTGGAAGAACCAATGAAATACAAAAGTATGAAAAATCACTATAATTGATAATATTGGAGCTAGACTGACCATAAAAAAGAGAGAATCACAAATCACAAAAATCACATTTAGGATTGTGAATGTAAGCTATCACATATGTATATAAACATTAAAATGATAATAAGGTAATATTATAAAAAGTATCATGCCAACAAAATAGACAACTTACGTTAAATAGACAACTCTTTTGAAACATACAAATTACCAAAACTGACACTAGAATAGAAAATGTAAATTAACCTATATCAATTTTAAAAGTGGAATTTTTAATTAAAAAACTTTCACAAAGAAATTTCAGGTCTAGGTACCTTTATTGATGAATTCTACCATGGGTTTTAAAGAAAAGTTGGTATCCATACTGCATGAATTCTTTGATAGAGAAGGAAGAAAGACTTCACAACTGATTTTAGAGAGAAGTAAAACGACATAGAGAAAGACAGGGGTAAAATTGTCTTCCTTAGCAAATGACAATATGTACCTAAAATTCTTAAGGACCTACAGTAAAGATTTACTATAATTAATAAGATTGCAAACCATAACTTTGATATAAAAATTAATTTTATTTCTCTATATTAGGAATGAACATTTAAAAAATAAAATTAGAAACAATACCATAGCACTAAATATGGCAATAATTAAAATAAATACAAATAACTTTAATGCAAATGTGCAAGATATATACACCAAAATCTACAATTTATTGCTGAAAAAAATTACAGAAATCCTAGATACATATACCATTTTCAAACATTTTTCATAGATAACAGTACTCAGCACTGTTAGGGTGGCAATTTTCCCTTAAATGATTATAAAATTCAAATAAGCATTTTAAAAAAACTTGGCAGGCTGTTTATACAATTTACATCAAAAAATAAAGTACCTAGAATGGACAAAATACTTTTAGGAAAGAAAAATAATGCTAGATGTTTTATCTTACTTGATTTCAAGAATTACTATAAAGCTAATAAAAACACAAAATAATGTGTGTGCATATGCTATGCGTATTTATGTATATATTTACAGCTATGTACATGCATATACATACATATGCTTACATATGTGCACACACATGCATATCATTCATTGAAATGTTATAGAGTCCAAAGTAGACCGAGAAATATATGATTGGCTTTTAACAGAGGTGACAAAGTAATACAATGGTTACAGGATGATCTATTTGACAACTGGTTCTAAAACAACTAGATATGCATATGCAAATATTTCTTTAAAAAGATGTAAAAGCACAAGAAAAATATATCTGAAAAAGCCTACATTGAAATTAAAACTTGCTATTTCAGACGAGATCGGGCTCGTTCAGGGTGGTATGGCCGTAGACAAAACTTGTTATTTCAAACATACAATTTAGAAAATAAAAGATCAAACTAAAGACTGGAATATTATATTTGTAAAAATATGTATATATCTAATGAAAATTCTATTTCAAAATTATGAATACAATTCTTCCAACTCACTACTAAGACAATCAACCCAATAAACTAAATGAACAAAACATGTGAAGAGACACTTTGCACAACAAGAAACACAAACAACAACAAAATCCATGAAAAGATACTCAATATTGCTATTTATCCTATTTTATTTTATTTATTTTTTCTCCTTATTTTATTATTGAGATGTGAGGTGCAAGTCAGGATTAGGTACATGTGTAATCTACACGTAGGTGAAGTTGGGCCTCCCACTGGTCCTCACTTCCCCTGGTTTAGGATCAGCTACCCCTAGTGATGTTGTGTGCCCTTTCCCTTCCCTCCCTACCCTGGCAGTGTCCTGCTACTGTTGATCTCTCCCTTGTAGCATTGTGATAAATGATCAGGACCCACTTCTGAGTGAGAACATGTGGGCTATTCATTTTAAAAAAGAAGACATATTCACAAGAATAGCTAAACTTTTGAAGCCTGACAATTCCAAGTGCTAACAAAAGTAGATAGCAACTGAAACTCTCATACATTGTAGGCAGGAATGCAAAGTGATTCAGACAAACTGGAAAGAAGTTTGAAAGTCTCTTGTAAAGTTAAATGTGTACTTACCCTGTGACCTATCCATTCTACTAAGAGGTATTTTTCCAAGAGAAATGAAAACATATACTCACCCACAGACAGGTATATGAATATTCACAGCAGTTTTATTTAGAGTAGCCCCAGACTGGAAAGTAACCAAATGTTCATTAAATAGTGAATAAATAAAAATATCTTAGTGCATTCATACAGTGAAATTAAACTCAGTAATAAAAAAGAATGAGCTACTGAAACATGAAACAGTGTGGATGAATTTCAAAAATATTTTGCTAATTGAAAGAAGCCAGACACAAAGAACTGGGTATTATGTAATACTGTCAATATCAAATTCTATGAACGTCAACATTTGGGTGATTATACATAGATGAATGGTTGCCAAAGATAGGGAGTGGGAGAGTATTGCAAAGGAGCGTGATAGAATCTTACTGGGAGATGCAAATGTTCTATAGTTTTGTTGTGCATATATATATATATATATATATATACATCAGAATTCATCAGAGCACTGCTGTGGTTTAAAAGTTTGTGTTCCTACAAAAATTATGATTAAGCTTCTTAATCCCCATTGTGGTGGTATTAAGAGATGGGGCCTTTTGGAAAGTGATTAAGTCCTGAGGGCCCTTGTGAATGGAATTAATGCCTTCATAAAGGAGGCTTCAGAGAGCAGCATATCCCATTCATCTCTTCAGTCATGTAAGGACAGTTGTTCAGTCCTTTCCCTTTGGAAAATTCAGCACAAGGCACCATCTTGGAAGCAGAGAACAGCCCTCACCAGACACTAAATTGGCCAGCACCTTGATCTTGGACTTCCCAGCTACCATAACTGTGAGAAATGTATTTCTCTTATTTATACATTACCCAGTCTATAGTATTTTGTTGTAGTTACAAGAATGGAAAACACACACTTTAAAGGTGTGTTTTACATTTTTAAAAAATTTTATTTTATTATTTTATTTAGTTTTATTTTTAGGTTTTTTTTGCATGTAATTCAATAAAATCAGATGTTTAAAAAATCCATGCATTTTTATTTTTTTATTTTAATTAATTAATTAATTATTTTGAGTTGGATTCTCACTCTGTCACCCAGGCTGGAGTGCAGTGGCCGCTCCCGACCACTGCAGTCTCGACCTGCTGGGCTCCGGTGATCCTTCTGCCTCAGCCTTCCAAGTAGCTGGAGTTACAGGCACTCGCTACCACACCCAGTTAATTTTTTTGATTTATTGTAGAGATGAGGTCTCACCAAGTTGCCTAGGCAGGTCTCGAACCCGCGGGCTCAGGCAATCCACTCACCTCAGCCTCCCAAAGTGCGGGATTACAGGCTGAGCCACCGAGTCTGGCTAAAATCCGTGCATTTTTAGGTTGATGCCGAAACAATATACAATTTAGTTATAACATTAAACATACATAGAAATTGATGTACCACATTTATGGAAGTTATTGAGAGAAGTTGAATTTGTACTGATTATAAATGAGATAATCTAAAACTTATCACAAAATGGCATTTTGATGTATAAAATGAGTTTAATGTTCATCCTATCGTTTTAATGGTGTTTGTCTGAAACCAAACATTCTACATGAATCATCAAGGAAACTGAAAAGTGGCACAAATATGTTGCATAGGCAACATTTTGATTCTACTCAATTCAACCAGAAATGATGGAATCAAGTGTTGTCTACAGATTAATTTTAATCACTGAAACAAATTGCCATCTTATATTTTAGTTAAAATGAATAAAATATTGCAGAAACTATTTTAGGAGCACACGGCCCAATTTTCATACAATTGTTTTGAGAAAATAACTATCATAATTTAGCAAACCTAATAAAAATAGCACAGGATTTAATGTCAGAAAAAGTCTCATTTTGAATCCTGAATTTACACCCAGAAGACCTAAGAAGAGTTACTTTAATGTATGAAGCTTCAGTTTATAAGAGTAGGAAGAGAAGCCAGAAAGAATTCAGGTGCCTTGTAAGTCTTGAAAAGACAGGTACCGAAATCTCCCCTGGAGCCCCAGAAGAAACCAGCAGTGCGGGGTCCTCTGACCACAGCACAGTAAGATTAGTTTTAAATTTCTGATCTCCAGACCTCCAGACTGGGTGACATATTATTTTACTCCTGTTGCTGCCTAACAAATAACTACAAACATAGTGATGTTAAACAGGACAGTTTTATTATCTGAGAATCTGGAGGTCAGAAATTTAAAAACAGTCTTGGCTCTGCACAGCAGTTCATGCCTGCAATTCCAGTACTTTGGGAGGGCAATACGGGAGGATTTCATGAGTCTAGTAGTTTGAGACTAGCGTAGGCAATATAGTAAGACCTCATCTCTATAGAAACAGAAATAAAAGCACTATCCATGTGTGTAGTCCCCTCACTCAGGAAGCAGAGGTGGGGAGGGTCACTTGAGTTCAGGAGGTTGTGGTTGTGGTGAGCTGTGATTGTGCCCCTGGACTCCAGACTGGGTGACAGAGTAAGACCTTGACTCAAAAAACAAAAAACAACCAGATTGTACTACATTCAGGTGTCCACAGGGCTGGTTTCTTCTGGAGGCCCCAGAATTGTTTTTGGCAGCCTCAAGAGGCCACTTACATTTTTCATGGCTCCTGTTTCTACCTTCAACTCCTGCAGCATAGAGTAATCAGAATTTTTTCTCTAACTCTGACTTTCCTGCCTCTCTCTTTTAAGAACTGTTGTGATTACATTGGGTCCAATGGTATAATCCAGGATAAACCCATCATCCCCACATCCTGAATGGTAATCTGACCTGCAAATTTCCTTTTACCACATAAAGTAGCCCATTCTCAGGTACAGGAATTACAACATGACAGCAAGTTTCTCAGCAGATCACAGCTGATTGCCAACCAGAATTGTGCTGTTGGCTGGGCTTTCAAGACTGACTACAAAAGACAAGATGCTTGCCCTCATAGAATTTACAGTTTAGTAAAGATTTCTAAAAAATCCTAGTAAAGATTTTTAATAAATCCAAAAAATAATGGGTAACAAGTGACAGACACAAACTCCTTATTTATTAATATTTAAACAAAGGAAAATAAGGCACTTTATGCATAGTCCACATTAGAATTGTGTACTCATTTGAAAATGTTTCTGTAAAAGTTATATGAAAAGACGTGACCAATAGCAAAAAAGGAATGCTATTCCAACAGTGATTTTGGTAATTCTTTTCCAATTAAGATTAAAGCAGGAAAGTGTTTATAAACAATAATATTAATTGAATATATTTAATAGCTTTTTGATCCTGTTCTTTTTTTGGCAGCATCTATTTTATTCTTTTTTTTTTTTTTTTTGAGTTAGAGTCTCACTCTGTCACCCAGACTGGAGTGCAGCGGCCGCTCCCGGCCACCGCAGCCTCGACCCGCTGGGCTCCGGCGATCCTTCCGCCTCACCCTTCCAAGCAGCTGGAACTACAGGTGCGCGCTACCACTCCCGGCTAATTTTTTGATTTATTGTAGAGATGAGGTCTCACTTGCCCAGGCGGGTCTCGAACCCGCGGGCTCATGTAATCCACTCACCTCAGCCTCCCAAAGGCGCGGGATTACAGGCTGAGCCACCGAGCCCGGCTTATTTATTTATTTATTTATGTTTTGAGTTGGAGTCTCACTCGGTCACCCAGACTGGAATGCAGTGGCACGCTTCTGGCCACTGCAGCCTCGACCTGCTGGGCTCCAGCGACCCTTCCGCCTCAGCCTTCCAAGTAGCTGGAACTACAGGCACACGCAACCATACCCAGCTAATTTTTGATTTATTGTAGAGATGAGGTCTCACCAAGTTGCCCAGGCCGGTCTCGAACCCGCGGGCTCAGGCAATCCACTCACCTCAGCCTCCCAAAGCGCGGGATTACAGGCTGAGCCACCGAGACCGGCTATTTTTATTTATTAAATGATGTAGGAATTCTATGTGAAGCATTGCTTTAGGCCTGGGTAGGGATAGAAAGGTGAATTAGAGGAAGTGTTTTGCCTCAAAGAGATTCACATGTTGGGAAGAAAATGGGAGTGGGGGTGGGGGTGGAGAGCATCATAGGCCGTGGGAAAGAAGGGAAGGGCTTTGCCCAACAAACCCAATGAATCTTCGGTATGAAGGACTACATTGTGACATTGCCTGCACATTTTGCCAGGGCAAAAGGAGTGGACAACAAATTCTCCCAAGTGCCCACTAGGAGAGCAGATTTTTTTTTTTTAGCTGTGGGGTCTCACAAAGTTGCCCAGGCTGGATCTGAACTCTGGGACTCAATGGATCCTCCTGCCTCAGTCTCCTGAGCAGCTGGAACTACAGGTGTGCCACCATGCTTGGCTTTACTTTGTAACTCAAGAGATCATACATAAACAAGGACTAGATGTTGAATTGAAATGAATATCCATGATAGATATCTGTATTTATATTATTGAGAAACTAAAATATGTAGAAAGCAGAAAGGAACAAAACCATGAACCCCCTACCTAGAGAAAAACATCGTTAATATTTTCTTTCCTTGTATCCCTCTCTCTACTTATTTTTATTATATTATTTTATTTTGAGTGGGAATCTTGCTCTGTCACCCA
The DNA here is from genome assembly GCA_963574415.1 of Tarsius wallacei. Lineage (NCBI taxonomy): Eukaryota > Metazoa > Chordata > Mammalia > Primates > Tarsiidae > Tarsius > Tarsius wallacei. The sequence goes on from CAUYQG010017049.1 coordinate 29,475, forward strand.
GGCTTGAGTACAGTGGCATGATCACAGCTTACCACAGCCCCGACCACCTCCTAGGCTCAGGCAATCCTTCTGCCTCAGCCTCCCAAGTAGCTTGGACTATAGGCCCATGCCACCACTTCTGGTTAATTTTGTGAATTCTTTGTAGAGATGAGGTCTCGCTATGCTAGGCTGGTCTCAAGCTTCTAGGCTTGGCAGTCCTCTCTCCTCAGCCTCCCAAAGTGCTGAGATTATAGGCGTGAGCCACTGCACCCAGCCTTCCCTCTTTCTTTTTATAAATGCAGTGAGATTCATTTTCTCTGAACTATAGTTGGGCTAGTTAGTAACCTCTCTATGCCTCATTTTCTTGTTTCTAAAAAGGCGACCAGGAGAGGACTTTTCCAATAGATTCTGGTAAAGATGGAATAAACCAATGTGTAGAAAACTCCCAACACCATTCCTGGCTTTCAGAAAAAATTCAATAAATATTAGCAATGCTCATTTCCCCATACCATTACATTTTTTGTGTGTTCTATATGTCTATGTAATAGTCTGTCCTGTGATTGAACTCTGGATTACTTAACCATTCCCCTTTTGTTGGACATCTAGGTAGAATTCATTTTTTAATTGCTAAAAAATGTTTCAGTGAACATTTTGGCACATAAACGATTTTTGAATTCTATATTTCTTTAGGCTGGAGTCCCAGAAATAGAGTGATTAGGTCAAAGGGTAGATTATTGATTCTGTATGTATGTATCCTATTGTGAAATACAATTTTCTGCACTTAAAGTTTTGTTTGTTTATGGTAAATCCTATGAAATATTATTTGTTAATTTATTACACATGTTTCTTAAACGTTTCATAAAATGTTTAACTTGATTTTTATTTTGAGTTGGAGTCTCACTCTTTTGCCCGGGTTGGAGTGTAGTGGCATGATGACAACTCACCACAGCCTTGAACTCCTGGTCTCAGGTGGTCATCCAGCCTCAGCTTCCAGAGTAGTTGGTACTGTAGGCACGTGCCACTATGCCCAGCAAATTTTTTTGTTTGTAGAGATGTCTCGCTGTGTTGCCTGGGCTGATCTTGAACTCTGGCCTCAAGCAATCTTCCTGCACTGGCTTACCAAAATGCTGGGATTACAGACGTGGGCCACTGTACTTGGCCAACTTAATGTTTTAAGAGAGGTTTAACTGGTTCTCCAGTTATGGAATCTTTCCCATTCTACATATGTATTTCTTTTTCCATACAGAGTCATAAACCAAAGACAGGATTCACGCTGTTGCTTAGATCATCATTCACCTGAAACCATAAGTTTTGTTCCAGGCGTCCTACTTAAGAAGAATCTAGAATCTCTGAATTTGTTTCCTAAACTCAGATTTCTTAGACATTTCTCTATATTTTGAATATAATTTCCCCAAATTGATCTCTACATATACATCAGTTTATTCGCTTATTTATGTTATTCACAGTTTATGTTAGTTAAATCTGTACAGATGTTTGGGTAAAGATATCTGGAATAGAAATTATTTGTGGAATTGATTTGGTTCGTACTACAGCACAGAATTTCCAGATGGTAATGCCTAACAAACTGGTTAAGTTTATTCATTCAGGTACCTTGTTAACCTTTCAAATTCAGCTTACTCCAATCCATGGAGTACTGAACTGAAAGCCAAAGTCCCAGATCGGCATCTTTAGTGGAATGATCTTTACAACAAAACACTTTCTATCTCTGGGATCAGTTTTCTTAAAAAAAAAAAGAGAGAGAGAGAGAAAGAAAGAAAGAAAGAGATCAATGGTTCTTATACCCTATCAGCAATAGAAATATTTTTTCCATACAAACTACACGTGAAAACAATAAACCAAAATTAACCATTCAAGATAAAACATTTTAAAATTTTGAGTTGTGTCCTTTAATTGCCATCATCAACTTTAAAAGTCCATTTTGGACAATGCATGCAACCCTTACATTTCTGGTGTCATTTTGTTTTCACACTGAGTTGCTAAATGAATATTTGCTGATGTGGTGGCTCTTTCCTCTCTCTCTGCTTCAGGGAAGAACTGGGAAGACAAATTTTGAAGAGCCTTCTACTTATGGAAGGGTATGACCTTCTGCTCCTATTTGTTTATTTTTTATTTTTAGAGATGTTGTCTTGCTATGTTACCCGAGCTAGTCTCAAACTCTTGGTCTCAAATAATCCTCCTGCCTTGGCCAAAGTGCCGGGATTACTGGCATGAGTCACGGTACCTGGCCTGTTCCTATTTGTTAATAAAGAAAACTGAAAGTGGCTTTATTAAACACCATCCACTCATTAAGGGTTTACACGCAGTGATATGCCTTTTTGCTCCGAGTATCCACCCTGTAAGCTGCCTTGGGTTAACTGGCTTGGTGGTGAGTATGAGTGTAAGTGATGTCCTCAGTAGTTCTTGTTTTTGTTTTTGTTTTTTGAGTTGAAGTCTCACTCTGTCACCCAGACTGGAGTACAGTGGCACGCTCCTGGCCACCACAACCTCGACCTGCTGGACATAGACGATCCTTCTGCCTCAGTCTTCCAAGTAGCCAGAGCTACAGGCATGCACTACCATGCCTGGCTAATTTTTTGATTTATTGTAGAGACAAGGTCTCACCAAGTTGCCCCAGATGGGTCTTGAACCCACAGGCTCAGGCAATACACTCGCCTCGGCCTCCCAAAGTGCTGGGATTACAGACCGAGCCACTGAGCCTGGCCACTCCTCAGTAGTTCTTTTTCTTTTTTGAGTTGGATTCTCACTCTGTCGCCCAGACTGGTGCAGTGGCACGCTGCTGGCCACAGCAGCCTCAACCTGCTGGGCTCAGGCAATCCTTCCACTTCAGCCTTCCAAGTAGCTGGAACTACAGGCGTGCGCTACCATGCCCGGCTAAATTTTTTTTTTTTTTTTTTTGAGTTGGAGTTTCACTCTGTCACCCAGGCTGGAATGCAGTGGCACGCTCACGGCCACTACAGCCTCTATCTGCTGGACTCAGGTGATCCTTCTGCCTCAACCTTACAAGTAGCTGGAACTACAGGCGCGCGCTACCACGCCCGGCTAATTTTTGATTTATTGTAGAGATGAGGTCTCGCCAGTTGCCCAGGCGGGTCTTGGACCCACGGGCTCAGGCAATCCACTCACCTCGGCCTCCCAAAGCGCGGGATTACAAGCTGTTAAGCATCTCTTGTAGGACTGGTCTGGAAGTGACAAATTCCCTTAACGCTTGCTTGTCTGGGAAGGATTTTAATTCTCCTTTATCTATTAAACTTATTTGGCAGGGTAATAAATTCTTGGCTGGCATTGCTTTTCCTTAAGAATGCTGAAAATGGGGCCCTAATAGCTTCTGACTTTTAAGGTTTCTGCTGAGAGGTCTGCTGCTATTGTTATAGGTCTCCCATGGTAAGTGGTCTATTCCCTCTCTCTAACTGCTGTAAGATTATTTTCTTACGTGCTGACCTTAGCTAATCTGATGGCTATGTGTCTTGTGTAATACCTCATAGCAGTTCCCTGAATTTCTTGTATATTCATGGCAGCCTCTGTAGCAAGATTGGGGACGTTTTCTCGGATAATGTCTTAAAAGCTTATTCCAGGTTGCTCTCACTTTCCCCTTCTCTCTTAGGAATGCCGATCAAACATAAATTTAGTCTCTTTACACAGTCCCATGCCTCTTGAAGGATTTTTTTTTTTCTTGAGTTGGAATCTCACTTTGTCTCCCAGGCTGGAGTGCAGTGGCATGTTCATGGCCACCCCAGCATGGACCTGCTGGGCTCAGGCGATCCTTTAGCCTCAGTCTTCCAAGTAGTCGGAACTACAGGGCGCACCACGCCCAGCTAATTTTTTGATTTGTTATAGAGATGAGGTCTCGCCAAGTTGAGCTTTTTTTTTTTTTTAATGTATACAATGATAATAACAACATACTTCACCTAAGTGCTGAGTTTTTTTCTTTCTTCTGAGTTGGAGTCTCATTCTTGTTGCCCAGGCTGGAGTGCAGTGACACGCTCAAGGCCACCGCAGCCTCGACCTATTGGGCTTAGGTCAGCTCCTTCCGCCTCAGCCTGCCAAGTAGCTGGAACTGCAGACACACGCCACCACGCCCAGCTAGTTTTTTGATTTATTGTAGAGATGAGGTCTCACCAAGTTGCCCAGACTGGTCTCGAACACCCCGGGCTCAGGCAATCCTCTCGCCTCAGCCTCCCAAAGTGCTGTGATGACAGACTGAGCCAGCATGCCTGGCCCTAAGTGTTGTTTTGATGAATAAATGAGACAATTTTTAAAAACTCTTAACCAAATGCCTAGTACACAATAGGTGTTTAGTAATTGTTAGTCGCGTCATTACTACCACTATAACTACTAAATGTATAACTTATAGGGAAGCAGAGATTTGCTTTTGATTACAACTCTATTCACCTTTCTTTTGTTTGGATTTTGAATGATCTAATATTATGAATCCCATGTAAATGACACATGAGCTGTGCTGGAGCTGTACTGCCAAGTCACTCCTGCCAAAAAGGGAGGGGACAGTGATGGGCTATTCTCCAGAGGCAAGAGCTTCCCCCACATATCAGAGGGATAGAAAAGTTCATGAATGAACAGAAAGAGTCATACAATGTCAGCAACTGAAGGCTTTTATTTTGCAGATGAGAAAACTGATCTTGAAAATCCAGATCTCCCGAGTGAGTCCAGTGAAATTTTCCACTTATTTTTGTGGAAGCCTGTCACCTTCCAACTCCTCCCTGGGCTGGGAAATCTGCTTGCTTCTCTCATAGAACTGGAGAACCTTCCAAGGTCAGAAGAGAAGTAGTTAAGTTAGGAAATAATTTGCATGGGAAACTTGGATGGTGTGAATAACCCACTAGAAAATGTCAAAAAGAAGGCCAGGCACGGTGACTCATGCCTATAATCCCAGCACTTTGGGAGGCCGAGGTGAGAGGATTGCCTGATCCCAGGGGTTCCAGACCAGCCTGGGCAAACTGGTGAGGCCTCATCTCTACAATAAATCAAAAAATTAGCCAGGTATGGTGGCGCATGCCTGTAGTCTGAGCTACTTGGAAGGCTGAGGTGGAAAGATCTCCTGAGCCCAGCAGGTCGGGGCTCCAGCTTGGGCGACAGAGTGAGACTCCCCTCACCCAAAAAAGAGATTACCTAAATCCAGAGCCAGTCTGTGAACCATTTTTACTGATCTACAAAAATTAGCCCGGCTAATTTTTTTTATTTATTGCAGAGACTAGGTCCTGCCAAGTTCCCGAGGCTGGTCTGGAACCCCTGACTCAGGCAATCCTCTTGCCTCTGACTCCCAAAGTGCTGGCATTACAGGCTTCAGCCACCATGCCCGGCCTTAGATGACCTCTTAGAGTTCTAATATTTAGTGCTTTCATTTGAGGCCTAAATACCTGAGCCTTGGAACTCCTCACCTAAAAGTTAATTAATTAAGCAAATGTATCACTTAAAAAATTATTTTATTTTTGAGTCAAGATCTCACTCTGCTGCCCAGGCTGCAATGCAGTGGCACAATCACAGCTCACTTTAGTCTCAAGCTCCAAGGTTCAAGTGATCCTCCTGCCTCAGCCTCCCAAGTAGCTGGAACTACAGGTATGTGCCACCATGCCCAGTTTATTATTATTTTTTTGGTAGAGATGAGATTTTGCTATGTTGCCTAGGCTGGTCTAGAACTCCTGGGATCAAGCAATCCTCCCGCCTCGGCCTCCCCAAGTGCAAAAATTACAGGCCTGAGCCACTGTACCTGGATGAAATGTGTTATTTAATTAGTCAAATGTTTATGTAAAACTTATCATGTATGGGCTAAATTCATGCTATGTCTGAAATTGAGTTAGAAACGGTCCCCTGCTGGGCTTGGTGGCTCAGCCTGTAATCCCGCGCCTTGGGGAGGCCGAGGTGAGTGGATTGCCTGAGCCCGCGGGTTCGAGACCCGCCTGGGCCACTTGGCGAGACCTCATCTCTACAATAAATCAAAAATTAGCCGGGCGTGGTAGCGCGCGCCTGTAGTTCCAGCTACTTGGAAGGCTGAGGCGGAAG
>CAUYQG010017057.1:0-11517 GCA_963574415.1 Tarsius wallacei
GTGAGTGGATTTCCTGAGCCCATGTGTTCAAGACCCGCCTTGGCAACTTGGTGAGACCTCATCTCTACAATAAATCAAAAATTATCTGGGTGTGGTAGCCCACACCTGTAATTCCAGCTACTTGGAAGGCTGAGGCAGAAGAATCGCCACAGCCCAGCAGGTCGAGGCTGCGGTCGCCAGGAGCAGCCACTGCACTCCAGTCTGGGTGATGGAGTGAGATTCCAACTCAAAAATAAATAAATAAATAAATAAAATGCAGGAGACACCCTTATGGAAGTTAGAACTGGAAACAATTCTTGGGAAAAACTCCAAATTCCCAGGCCATAAGAGATAAGATAGACACGTGGATCTTCATTAAACTGACAAGTTTCTGCAAAGCCAAAGAAACCATGAAGAGAGCAGGGAGACTGTCCACAGACTGGGAAAAATATTTGCCATCTCCATGTCTGATGAAGACCTAACATCTAGGATCTACAAGGAATTCAAAGGTGCTGAAAAGACAAAAAAAAAACAGTCCCATTACATAATGGGCAAAAGATGTGAATTGACAGTTCTCAAATGAAGACACATGAGCAGTCAACAGATGCATACAAATTTCTCAGCCTCATTAGGAATCAAGGAGATGCAAATTAGAACTACATTGGGATACCACCTAACTCTAGTTAGAATGGCTATCATCAATAACCCCCAAAATAACAAATTTTGCAGAGGGTGTGGTGAAAAGGGACATTTCTATACTGTTGGTGTGAATATAAACTAGTGGGAATCATCATAGTGATTCCTATAAGTTCTAAAAATCGACCTTCTATATAACCCTGCAACCCCTCACTGGGAACATACCCAGAAGATCTCAAATCACTATATAAAATTGCTTTCTGCATAAGCATGTTTATCACAGCCTTGTTCACAATAGCAAGAGCATGGAACAAACTGTGCTGCCTATCAAAAGAGGATTGGATATAAAAAAATGTGGTACATAAACACAATGGTTATTATGTAGCCCTAAAGAAGAACAAAATAATGTACGTCTCAGCAACATGGATGGAATTAGAGTCTATAATAATAAGTGACTTTTACAGAAACAGAGAACTGAGTATTGCATGTTCTCACTCATTATTGGACCATGAAAAACTACCATAATACTACAAGAAAAGGATTTATAGTAATGGGAAACTGTGGGGGAGGGTGTAGAGAGGTGGGATTGAACATAGTTAAAATATGCTGCAGTAAAGGGGGCACAACTAATCAACAAGGGTACCTGCACAGTGAATATTTGTAAACCTAACCTTTAATTTTACCCCCCAATTTTGAAATAAGAAAAATTTTAAAATTAAAAAATAAATGATTAAAAAACAAATAAAATTTTAGAAAGAATGGCCACTCACTGTTCAACTAATCATAAAGGACCAGTCTCTGGGACTCCCATTTCAGAAGAAGGCCAGTCACTGAGGCACCCATCACACAGGAGGGCCAGTCACAGGGACATCCAACACAATGAATGGAAATTCACAAGGGCACCCATTATTGAGGAGTCCCAGTAAATATTACATCCAAAAATCCTCAGTTGGGCAAACATTATGGATAAGCATTAGTCAATGGTGCAACATTCAAGGAGGCCAAGTCACTGGATCATCCATAATAGAGGAGGGACTGTTATGGGACACCCATGATGAAAGAGGTACTGGTGAACTTCACATAGGAAAACCAGTCACTGAGACATACATCACAGATGAAAGTCAGATGCCTGGGCACCAATTACAGAGGAGGTCTAGTTACTAGTACATTTATTATAAACTAGTACAGCTAATCATTGGGTCAACCATCACATTGAAGGCCAGTCACTGGGGCACTGATCATAGAAGAAAGCTATTCACTGCAGCACACATCAGAGAGAAAATCATGTCACTGATGTACCTGTCACAGAGGAGAGCTAACCACTACACTGTGACACCTATCACAGAGGAATGTCAGTCACTGGAGCACCTATTACAAGGAAGATCCCAGCATTACAGCACAGATCACAGCTGAGGGGTAACCACTAATATACCAGACATATGAAAGATTCAATCACTGGTCTTCAATAACATTGGAGGATGAGTAACTGAGCCATGAAAGAGGAGGCAGTCAGTGTGGTACACTTCACAGATTAGGGCTAGACATTAGAGCACATACAACAGAGAGGGCACAGTCAATTAGGCACCTCTCAAAAAAGTGGGCCAGTTACTGAGGAATTCATAACACAGGAGGACAAATTGGTGGGAAACACATTTAAGAGGAGGTCTCATCATTGAGGCCTCTATCACAGAGAAGGGCACACATCACAGAGGACGACTTATAATGAAGGCACCCATCCCAAAGAAAGTTCAGACACTTTTGGACCTATTTCAAGAAGGGTCAATCACAGGGACACCATTCACATACAAGGGACAGGCTTTGGGACACCCATCAAAGATAAGGCCTTGTAACTGGGGTATTGATCACAGAGGAAGGCTAGTCACAGGAAGCACAGCAAGTGCAGCATGCATAACAGAGTTTGGATACTCAGTGAAACACCCATCACATAGTAGAAAAAGTCTCTGAATCACCCACCACAGAGAAGGGCTAGACATCACCCATCACAGAGCAGGGAACCAGTAACTGGGGCATTCATTACTGATCACAGCTTATCACTGGTGCACCCATCACATTGAAGGGTGAGTTATTAGGTCTCCTATCACAGAGAAAGATGAGACACTGGGGCACACATTTTGGGGAAGCACTAATCACAAGGACATCCATTACAGATGTGGGCTAGTCACAGCAGCTTATATTATGGAAGATGCTCAGTCACTGGGACACCCATCAAAAAGGAGGGTCAGTTATTGGACCTCCCACTATGAAAGATGACCAGTCACTAAGGAAACCATCTCAAAAGAAGGCTAATCACTGATGCACCCATCAAAGAAGAGAGCCAGTCACAATGACACCAACACAGAGGAGAACCAGTCCCTGGGCACCTGTCACAGAGATGAGCCAGGTACTGGGGCACCCATCAGAGTGGAGGCCATTCATTGGGGCACCAGCAACATTGAAGAGATAGTCACTGGGAAAACCAACAGAGAGGAAGTCAGTCACTGAGGTACCTATCACAAGTAAAAGTAGTCATTAGAAAACGAATTACAGGGGAGTCCTCCAGCCATCTGAGCATCAATCACAAAGGAGGGACAATCACTTGACTACCTATCACAGAGGAGGACCAGTCACTGCTACATTCATCAGAAGAGTGATGATCACTAAGAAAAAGTTATAGAGCAGGGTCACTTCCTGGGCGCTATTCACATAGGAAAGCTAATAATCAGGACATCCATCAAAGTAGAGTGCTAGTCACTGAAACAAACATCACAGAGAAGAGTCATTTGTTGGTGGTACCCATCACAGAGAGAGGCGGTCACTGTGGTACCCACCATAGAGGAAGGCCAGTCACTGCAACACTCATTAGGAAGGCTCAGTCTCTGGGGCTCCAATAACAGAGGAGGACCAGTAACTGGGGCAGTCATCACAGAAGAGACAAAGTTAGTGTGATACCTATCACAGACATGAGTCAGTCACTGAGGCACCCATCACAGTGGAGGGCTAATAACTGAGAGACATATCACAGAGGAAGTCCAGACACTGGAGCACTTTTGAAGGTGGGCCAATTGCTGAGACACTGATCAAAGGAAAGAGCCATTCAATTGGTCACCCAACACAGAAGTGTTCTGGTAAATGAGGCACCCATCACAAAGGAGAGTTAGTCACTACCACATCTATGAAAGAGGAAGCCCAATTACTAGGGCTCACATACCAGAGGTCAGGTTGTAACTAAGGCACTTATCAAAGAGGAAGATCAGTGCCTGGTGCACCCATTACAGAGGAGGACTCTATAATGAGACCACCAATGCAGAGGAAAGCCATTAACTGGAGAACCCATTATTTAGGATGTTTAATCACTGTAGCACCCATCACAGGGGAGAAACTGTTAATAGGGAAACCATCACAGAAGAAGGCAACTTACTGGGACACTCATTTTGGAGGAGTGACAATCACTGGGATAACCATCACAGAGGTGAGCTATGACTGGAGCATCCATTATGGAGGAGGCCCAGCTACTAGGACTGCCATCAGAGGATTGCAACTCACTGGGACACCATTATGGAGGAGGTCCCACCACTGGGAAAACCTTCACAAAAGAAAGGTAATTCCTGGTGCACAAATCATGGAAGAGTACCAGTGACTGTGACACCCATTATAAAAGTAGCCATTCACTGGGACACCCATAACATTGGACGACTATTAACTGGGGAACCTAATATAGAAGAGACCAGACTCTCGGTTACACATAACATATGAGGGTCAGTTCTTGGGGCATGGATTACAGATGAGAACTAGTCAAAGTAACACCAATCACAGAGAAGGGCGAGTCAGTGAATCACAAAGCACAAAGACAGGATTGCCAATTAGACACCCATCAAAAAGGAAAGCCAGTCACTGGGGCATTATACAGAGGAAGAACATTCACTAGGTCAGTTATCAAAGAGGAAAGTCAGTCACTGATGCACCCATTACAGAGGAGGGCCAGTCACTGGGAAAGTTACCATATAAGAGGATCAGTCATTGGGCAACCATCACAGAAAATGGCTGTTCACTGGGGCACCATATCAGCTGAGGGACAGTCACTTGGGCATCCAAAACTGAGGGAGACTAGTAAGTGGTGATCCCATTTTAGAGGCAGACCAGTCACAGTGTCACCACTCAGAGAGTAGAGTTTTCACTGGAATACCCACACAGAGGAGGACAAGACATTTTGGCACCAGTAGCAGAGGATTGCCAGACATTTCAGCAGCCATTATGGCATAGGGCCAGTCACTGGGAAAGTTTGCATATGCAGGACCAATCACTAGGCTACTCATCCCTGAGGAGGGAAAATCACTGGGTCACCCATCAATAAAAAGGGTTAGTCACTGGGACACATATCACAAAATAGTGCTTGTTATTCAGGCATTCAGTGTGGATGAGGGCCAACTATTGAAACACCCATTACAGAGAAGAGCTAGTCACTAGGTTACCCATTATAGAGCAGGGCCAGTCAATGGGGTACACATTACTGATGACAGTCAGTCACTGGGACATTACTCAGAAGCAAGCAATCACAGGGTATCCATCACTGAGGGGGTCCAGTCACAGGGCCACCAATTATAGAGGAGACCAACTCACTGGCCCATTTATGACAGAGAAGAAACAGTCTTGGACACTCATCACAGAGAAGATCTAGTCACTAGATCACCCACCTCTGAGAAATCGTCACTGAGATATAAATTATGGAGGCAAACCCGTTTTTGGAACACCCAACACAGAATATGACTAGTCACTAGAGCACACAATTTAGAGAAGAACCAGTCACTGGGACAACAATCAGAGAGGAGGCCCAGTAATGGACAACCTATTTTGAAGGAAGCTGAGTCACTTGTATACCCATAACACTGGAAGTCCATACACAAAGCTCTCATTATTTAGAAGATTTGGAAACTGTACCACACATCACAGAACAGGGCTATTGACTAGGGCACCAATTTTTGGAAAGGTCCAGGTACTAGGTCACACATCACTGAAGAGGTCTAGTTACTGTGACATTTATCACAGAGGATGACCCAGACATTAAGTTATCATTTACAGAGCAGGCTCAGTCATTGTGTCATGCATTGTATAGGTAACCCAGTCACTGGGACACTTTTCAAAAAGGAGGACCTGTCAGTAGGCCAACTATTATGAAGAAGGTTCATTAAGTGGTAGAGTCATCACACAGGAGGGCTAGTCATCACACAGGAGGGCTATAGGAGAAAACCAGTATATAGGATAAACAATCACTGGACACCAATCTCAGGAGTGTCAGTTTCACAGGACACCATAATCATCAGGTAGGGCCAGTCACTGAGTCACCAGTATGGAGGAGGCACAGTCTCTGGGGCACCCATCACAGAGGAAGGCCAGTCACAGGTGCACCCATAATAAAAGATGGCAGTCACCTGGGCAGCCATTTGGGAGGACAGTCAGTCAAAAGAGAGTTAGTCACTGGAGCACCAGTTATGGAGGAGGGCTAGTGACTGGGACAACCATCATATATTATGGCCAGTCACTGGAACACTCCACAAAGCAGGACCTGACACTGGAAATTTCAAAGCAGAGGAGGGCTAGTTACAAAACCACACATCAGAGAGGAGCATTAGTCACTGAGAAACCATCACAGGAGAGGATTTATTGTTGTGATCTCCATTACAGAGGAGATCCAGGCACTGGGGTACCAATCTTGGAGAAGGACCCATAACTGGAACACCCATTACTGACAGTGACCTGTCACTTTGTCTTCCATCACATGAGAGGGCCATCCATGGGATTACCCATCACAAATGAGGGCTAGTTGCTGGGGCACCCATTATTAAGCAGGCCAAGGAACTGGGGCACCTATCACAGAGTAGGGCTAGTCACTGGGGCAACTATTAACAAGTGACACCAGTTTCTTGGGTACCAATCATAGAGGAATCTCAGTCACTGAAAAACTCATTACAGTGGCGAGACAGACACTGGATTACCTCACAAAGATGAGGGACCCATCACAGAGGAATACCAGTCACAAGGGCACATATTATAGGGTAAATTCAGTCTCTGGGTCACCCATCAAAGAAGAAAGCTACTCACTGGGGCACCCATCACTTATAAGAGCCAGTAACTGAGTCAACCATCACAGAGGAGAAACAGAGGAGAACCAATGACATCCATCACAAAAGAGAGCCAGTAGGGAACACATCACAGATGAGGGCCAGTCAGAAGCACCCATTAGTAGACTCAGTCACAGGGACTCCAATCACAGAAGAGGGCAAGTAACTGGAGTAGCCATCACAGAGGAGACAAAATATGTCTGGGAATCAACATAGAGGAGCATGAGACAGTTGGGCATGTTTTACAGAAGAGGGCCAGTCACTGGAGAACCCATCACTTAGGAGGGCCAGTCACTGGACACTCAATGGAGGGTACAGGGTACAGTACAGTTACTGTACAGTACAGTTACTGTACAGGGTACAGTAACTAGGGCATCTATCAAAGAGTATAATCAGTCACTGGGACACTCATAACAAAAGAAAGTCAATCTTTGGGGCACCCAACAACTGGCCCTTCCCCCTTGTGGTTCCCTGGGGACTTCCTTTCCTTTTGTATGGGTGTCACATTTACTGGGCCTCTCCATATGACTGGCCCTCCTTTGTGATGGATGACCCACTGCTGAGTCTATTCTATAATGTGTGCCACAGTGACTGGATCTTCCCAGTGATTTCTGCGTCAGTGACTGGACTTCAAATATAATGGCTGCCCCAGTGACTAGCCCTCCTCTGTGATGGGTATCCTCCATATGCATGTCTCCTCCATAATGCATGTCCCATTATCTGAGCATCCTCCGTGATTGTTGTCCCAGTGACTTGCCCTCCTCCAAATTGGGTGCCCCGTTGAATAGCCCTCCTTCATGATAGGTGTTTCAGTATATGACCCTTCTCCATATTAGTCAAGTGACTAGCCCTCTGTGTTGGGTGCCCCAAAGATTGAACAAATCACAGGGGCACAAATCATGGAAAAGGGTCTGTCATTGAGACTCCCAATAGAGAACAGGGCCAGTCACTGGGGCAACTGTCACCCATGAGAGCCAGTCACAGAGACACCCACCACAAAGGAGGACACCAAATAGGAGCGTTAGTCACTGGGAAAACCATTATGGAGGAACACCTGTCACTATGGCACCAATCATACTAGAGGCCCATTGACTGGGACAACCATAAAATTGAAGAGGGACAGTCACTGTATCAACCATAATGGAAGAGGATCAGTCATTGGTGCATCCATCACAAAGGAAAGCCGGTCTGAGGCACACATCACAGATGAAGGCTGGTCACTGAGGCACCCATCCCAGCAGAGGACCAGTCACTGTGTTCCTATTAGGAGAACCTTGGAGCTGGGCTCAATGGCTCAGCCTGTAATACTGTGCTTTGGAAGCCTGAGGTGAGTGGATTGCCTGAGCCCGTTGGTTCGAAACATGCCTGGGCAACTTGGCGAGACCTCATCTCTGCAATAAAACTCAAAAAATTAGCTGGGCATTGTTGTGTGCACCTGTAGTTCCAGCTACTTGGAAGGATGAGGCAAGAGGATCGCCGGAGCCCACCAGGTCGAGGTTGCAGTGGCTGGGAGTGGCCATTGCACTCCAGTCTGGGCAACAGAGTGAGACTCCAACTCAAAAAAAAAAAGGAGGACCTTAGTCACAGAGGATCTAATCATCGAAGATCTGGAGTAGCCATCACAAGCAAGGCAAAGTAAATCTATTACCCAACACAGAGGAGGATCTGTTACTGGGGCATTGTTTTCACAGAAGAGGTTGTCACTGGGGCACACATCACATAGTAGGTATAGTCACTGGGTAACCCATTATGGAGGAGGCCAAATCTCTATGGCTTCTAATACAGATGAGTGACAGTAACTGGCACACTAATCACAGGGGAGAGCCAGTTAATAGGACACCCAAGACAGAGAAGGGTTACTCACTGGAACACCAATTTTTGAGAAGTCCCACTTAGTGGATCTCTCATGACAGATGAGGGTTAGTCAATGGGGAACTCTATTTGGAGGAAGACCTGTTATTGTGGCACTAATTACAAAGGGTGACCAATCAATGGAACACCCGTTATGCAGAAGGTTCAATCACTGTGACACCCATCAGAGAGGAGGATTAGTCTCTAGGGTATTAATTGTATATAATGGCAAAAAAAAAAAACTGAAGGACCAATCACAGAGGAGGCCTAGGAACTGGGACACACATTATGGAAGAGGCCTTGTCACTGAGGCACCCATCCCAGAGGAGGTCTATTTACTGAGGACCCCATCCAGGAGGAGGATCAGTCACATCAGTGACACCAATCACAGTGGAGGTTGACACCCATAATAATAAGGAAGGTCGCAATGACAGGTGTTCCTCCATTCATTAGAAGGAGGGTTAATCTCTGAGACAGTGATCACAGACAAGTGTCACCCACTGGGGCACCCATCACAGAGGAGGTCCAGAAACTTAGGTACTCATCAAATCGGAGGGGAAGATAGTAGGGCACCCTTCACCAAAGGAGCCCCTTCACCAGGGGACCCATAGTAGAAATCATGTAGTCACTGACACACCCATGAAAGCAGAGGACAAGTCTTTGGAGCACATAAAAAAGTGTAGGACTTGACACTGAGGTACACATTAAAGAGGAGAACAAGTCATCTTGACACACATTATGCAGATGAACAATCAATCACTGGTTCAATTAACCCAAAGGAGGGCCAGTCAGTATGGCACCCAACACAAGCGAGTCACTTAGGCACCCATGGTAGAGTAGAGTCCATCACTATGGTACCCATCACAAAGGAAGGCAAATCACTTGGGCACCCATCTTAGAGGAGGGCCAGTTCATGGGAAACTCATAACAGATTTGGGCTAGTCAGGGGTCAAACATTTTGGAAGAGACCGGATCACTGGGTCACTTATCACAGAGTAGGATTAGTCACTAGGGCACCTATTATGGAGATAAGACATTTATAGATGCACCCATCACAAAAGATGGCTGATCACAGTGGGACCTTTTTCAGAAGACAGTCTGTCACTGGGACCCATTACAGAAAAGATCCAGCCATCAGGATATCACTCACAAAACATGGCCTGTCAATTAGGCAACAAATGCAGAGGTGGGACAGTAACTGGTGCACCTATAACAGGAAGAAGCCAGTTACTGGGGTCCTGATCACAGAGGAGTTACAGTATCTGGGCACCCATAATAGGGGAAATCCAGTACTGAGGCACCCTTTAAAGCGGAGGGCCAGTCAATAGAACAACTATCAGAGAAGAAGCCAGTCACTGGGTTACCCATCACAGATGAGGGACAGTCACTGGGCCACACATAACAGAGGAGGGTCAGTCAAAGGAACACCCATCAAAGAGTTGGGCCAGTCCCAAGGGCAACCTTACAGAGAAGGGCTAATCACTGGGAAAATTACATAAAGGAGGGCTAGTCACTGTGACATTGATAACAAGGGAGTGTCAGTCCCTAAGACACTGTCACAGAGGTGGTTCAGTCACTTTGCACCCATTTCTGCAGAGGTTCTGTCAATGGGACAAGGATGACAAAGGAGGACTTGTCACTAGGGCACATATTAGAGAGGAAAACTAGTTTCAAGGACTTCATTCACAGGGAAGGACTAGGCACTAGGACAGCCAGTTTGAAGGATAGCCAGTCACTGGGACACATATCACTGATAAGATGCAATCACCAGGCACCCATACTTGAGGAGGGATAGACCCTTATGCATTAATCATGTAGAACATGCAGTCACCGAGAGAGGGATCACAGTTGAAAACTAATCACTGGGGCACATATCACAAGGAATAATTGTAAGAAATTTTTCGCAAAAGAGGTCTAGTCACTGGGTCAAATATTATAGAGATGATTCAGTCACTGAAGAATCTATTGCAGAAGAGAATCAGTCAATGGACACACAGCACACAGGAGTGACAGTCACTGAGAAAAACCCAATGCAGCGAAGTCCCAGTCACTGGGGTACCAAATAAAAAGGAGACCCAGTCAAGTGGAGCAACTATATGGAGGAGGTCTAGTCACTGGGAAAGCCCTCACAGTGGAAGGCCATTCACTAGGTCACCTGAGGTCTAGTTTCTAGGACACTCACTTTGGAATAGTCTTTGTTACTAGAAAATTACTAGAAATGCCTAGTATAGAAAAGGACTAATCATTCAGAACACATTACAGAGAATGAACAGTGATTGGGATACCCTTCAGAGAAGATGGCTAGTCACTGGGGCACCTAACATATGTAAAGGTCAATCACTGGGACATAAATTACAGGGGACACCCAAACACTGAGACATAAAGTATGGAGGGGGCACATTTACTGGAACACCCATCACGAAGAGGGCCTATTAGTGGGACACCCATCATGGAGGAGGCACAGTAAGTGAGAAACTCAACACAGAAACGGGCTAGTCACTGGGACAACCATTATGGAGATGGGCCAGTCATTGAGGCACTAATCAGAGAGTAGACCCATTCACAGGGACACCATTTTTTATTATAAAGATGTGGGGTACAATTCAGGGTTAGGTATACCAACATTGATCATGCAGGTACACTTGTTGATGCAGTATGAACCTCCCTCCCCTAGCAGTTTCCCTCAAATGCCAATCCCACCCCACCAACAGTTTTCCACAACTGTCAATCACTTTCTTATAGCATTATAATTGTTCAAGGTCAGCTTATGAGTGAGAACATATGGAACTCAGTTATTTGTTTCTGTGATAAGACATTGAGTATGACACACTCCAAATTCACCCAAGTTACTGCAAAGTCCATATAGTTTTCTTCTTTATTGCTGCATAATATTTCATTGTGTATATATACCACATTTTTTTTTTTGTACAGAAGG